>JZLH01S0062344.1:70733-84602 GCA_001188425.1 Eucidaris tribuloides | reverse complement strand
AGAGCAATGGCCACTGCGTCCGTTAATTTCTCCATCAAATTTTATCTGTATTTTTATTATGTTGATAAGTCTGGTGGGCTTATCAAATTTCTTAAGAGATTCTTAAATTTCATTCCAATAATGCAGATTTATGCAAATTTCATTAGCTAGATACACCGAAAAGCTTCTACTTCTGCCATTAGGTCCTCCCATAAAAGTTTTGATTTTAGGTTTGGAAAAAGTCCTATGAACCGAGATGACATGCAACGCTACTAATGATGGGGAAGATCAAAGCTAGCAGGTGCTAGGTGACATGGTGATGAAGTTAGCATCAATATCTCTGACAAATAAGTTCGGTCAGTACGTTTCAGTTGGTGAACGTGGATTCGATAATTAAGGTTTTAATTTTCATCAACAAAATTATGAACAAATTCGAATACAAGAAAAGCAAATTTTGTAACATAATCAGTTAGAGTAATAAACACATAACACATGGCGCATGGGAGACTTTAGATGCCATAAATAGTATTAGTCGTAGAACTTTAGACTTGATTCAGTGTAAATACTGATGATTTTACAATCCTCTTAGAAAAAAAAAGAGACAAACAAAATACACAGAAACACAAATAAGCAAAAATAAAAAATAAATAAATAAAGGAGAGAAGTGGAGCGGGTTGGAGCGTGGGGGAGTGTGAGGGAGGGACGGAGTTGGTAGGGGGGGGGGGGGGCGGGGGAGAGGGGAAGGAATAGCGAGTGCACATTGTTGCGTAAGTAAAGATACAGATGTCTGAAACAGAGTTGACTCCACTATGGAAGTAAGAGCTTGTCCTAAATATGGATAGCTCAGAAGAAAAAATATTAATTATAGAATAAAGTAATGTTATGTCAAGAGTACTTTTGACTTAATCAAATCTCTCCGGTTCAAGGAAGAACTCATGCAGAACTCCAGGAGTGAGGGGACGGCCACATGTGAAGATACACTATGCACATGGACCCTGTACGTGGATCAATAGGTGTTCACCACATAACTTAGCATAATTCCACATTACACAATGGAACAAGTGAAAGTTTATCCTGCATATTGTTCTAAAAGAGGCTGGGTAATACCGGGTTATTGGTTGTATAATCATGAGGATATTTTCAACATTCGCGAAATAAGCAGGACTTAGATACCAATTATAGCCCTGAAACCCCAAATTATCAAGACCTACTACAAAACACAATCTTTAGTCTACAAATTTGCATGACTGTAAGCTGAAGGGAAATAAGAGTGAATTAATGTTTGTTTTTGGGCATCGGGCCCCAGAATCCGTCAAAATTCATTACATGACTGCTATTTCAAACGTGTTAAGGTATACTACTCGCCACTAATTGTAACAGAATTGATGTCGACACATTCAGTGTGAAGTCTCCTTACAAATAGGACAGCAGTTAGACTGGGATCATTTTGAAATATGTGTGTATTATAATCCTTTTACAGACAAGCTGATATGTCTATTGAAACTATGGTTAAGTGGCAATTAAGTTTATGTACATTTTAGTTTGAATTAGCAACTGAATACGGTAATTAATTCTACTCACTCAAATTTGATAGCATATTTCAGGACTAAATTTATTTATTTTTTAGGCAAAGGCATGATGGTGAAATCTGGAAAAGAGCACACATATCTCCAAGGCCAGTGACAGGGCATCAAGGCAATGGCCCCTTCTTGATGTCGTTCGCGTTATTCAGCTCATTGCATTTCATCAAATGAAAAACATTTTGTACAGAATGGTACACAAAATTCTATGTACACAAAACTAGGGCTATCATGTACAACATCTACACACTTGTGAGACAAATCATGTTGCAAAGATGGCATTAGCGAGAATTGGCTCGATCCGATTAAATGAACCCTCTAATTGAGATGACAGCTTGTATGGGAAACGCCATAAAGCCTGCAACACCGTGTCCGGCTATGACCCAACCTTCCACAGAACCCAGAAATATGACAAACTTTCAGTCAAACTATTGGATAAATGCATGAAAGTTACATTCATTTGGCAATCTACTTGTACCATAAAGTGGATGACATCTTGATGTATGTTAAATGCCAAGAAAAGTGAATATTCTCTCCATCAATACTAGTTACAAAAAATATAAATGTCTGGGTTTATATTCCCGCCCATTCATCTGGTCGCCATCGAGTAAAAACTGGTCATCCCTCATTGAACAACACAGGGCTGTACTAACTACAGAAAGACCAGAATGTTATTAAGACTAGCCTGCGATGCGATCATACTCAATCACATTTTACTGACATGCAGCTAATGTTTTAAGAGAGGCCCAATGTTTAGTTGTGGGGATTTTTTTTACGCTTGCAAGCCCTGATTTGCCGCCAAAAGTCATATCCGCAGCCATCGTCAAGCCGTATTCTGAAGTATATCTGCTAGTTTTGTTAATTAATGGAAGAAAGCCCCGGGCCGGAGGGGCGGGCGGAAACTCGAGAATTTTCGACAATCCACCATTTGACATTATAGCATCAGAACAGGTTAGATAAGGTGTTAAGCATTATATGAGTTATACGCTCATTGCCAAGAGCAGACTCTGCTTTTCAAACACGCCCTTTGCCCCGCACCCTTTCCCTACCGAGTAAGCAGGCTTTTTCCATGTTTGACAGTGTTGGAGTCCGAGACTGGTCTTGGTTCGTGGAAGACGGCTCTGAAACAGCATGGCCTCTTTCATTTGGCTGTCGTTCGGTCTCTGAACGTCTGTCCTGGTCCTTGTTCATTGTGTCTGAAACCTTTGCTTGTTCGTCTGATTTCCGCCGAGACCAGCAAACTAATAGGCTGCCTAGTGATGATTTTTAACATAGAAATCTTATTGTGGCACAGTAGCCAACCGCAATTTTGGCATTGTAGCTATCAGGGCGTTCAAACACCAGTGTGCTTTTCTAAACATAGTTTTAACAACCAGAGATCTTCTAACACATATGTGAGGACCGGCAATGTGGGTTTCTCTGATCTTGCAGACTATAATTACTATTCGTCGTACTTTTTAAATAATTGAATATGGAGGTAGACAATTAGAGAACATAGAAGAATATGGAATGACGACAAGCATCACAATGCAGAGGAAAAAGTAAACAGAAGAAAAAGTAACCACTAAAGACGATAAATAATTTATGACAAGGAATAGCCATAAGTGTCTGCCACCATTTCGAGCCAAAGGTCGTTACTACCCGTGTGGATCTTTGACCCTTTGGTGACCTTGCAGCTCCCTATGGAAAATCTACCGACCCAAGTTGATCACGAATTGGGCAAATGGTCGCAAAGTTTATCGCGCCATAATAGATAACTTTGCCGAAAAAATTAAATGTTATGCCTAAAAGGGTCATTAACCCTGCCCTGCAGTTACCTTTGACCTTTTGTGTTCTTGCAGCCCCTATGGACTTCTATCACCAATTGGTTGCTAATATTCGGAGCATTTAGCACAGAGTTAATTCAAGTTATTTGTAAGTGGTGATTAATAAACGCGACGGAACCAGAGAAACGAGGAGCAACAGACGCCAAAGTCTCCCTCCACCTGTGGTGGCTCGACAAAAAACGGAAGATTGTAAGAATAAATCAACGAAAAAAAGAAAATAAAAATAGGGGAAATAATAAAGAAGGAACGGCTGACAACAAAGAAAAACAGCAAAAAGAAGATCGACATCAAGATAGCAAAAAAAGAAATGCAAAACTAGAAAACCAAAAAACACCATCAAGAATAAAGAAGAGGACAGAAGAGGAGAAAGAAGGAAGAAAGCAAACTGATATGAAGAAGAGAAAGAGAAACAGAAAGCAAGAAAGAGAAAAAGTAAGCCGGGGCAGATAAAATGAAGAAAAAGAGAAGGAAGACAAAATTAGAAAGAGGTAGAATGAAAAAAAATAATTATTAAGAATACAAAGGAGTACAAATGAACAAAGATAGACAAGAAAAGAGGAGAAAGGGAAAAGGCTAGAATGAAAGAAAAAAGATAACATTGAAAGACGCAAATAGACAAGGAATAAAACTAAAAAGAAAGAGAATGAATGAAAGATAGGCAAAGGTAGAAAAAGGAAGAAAGATACGAAAGAAGGAAGGAAAAATGAATTTAAAGAAAAAAAGGAAGAAGAGAAATAAGAGAAAAAAAGATAGGATAGAAAAAATAAGGCAAGAGAGAGAAAAGTAAAGGTTGAAGAAGAAAATGAGAATACTTACAAGTGGAAGAAGCAGGAAAAGACAAAAGCATACAGAAATAAGAATAAAGAATCGACAAGAATTAACAAATAAAAGAAGAAAGAAAGAGAACAGGAGAATGAAATAAAAAGACTGCCATGAAAGAAATACAATTAAAAAGAATTAAAACAAAAAAAAGAAAAGAAGAATGAAAAGTGAGAAAAAAGGGAGAAGATAGAAATTGCAGAAATAACAAAGAAATCAAGAAGAATGAAGACAATTCATTTAATTAATGGAAAGAAATATGAATATTAACAACGCTTATTTGTTATCAGATCTGTATTTCAGTAGCTGAGACCAAATGTGCTCATGGGGAAAACAAGTATTCTTGGTCATATTTAAGGATTGTCTCAGCTCGTTAGTGCCAATTTGTACCTATCGTATTTATTTGTAGACCTAGCGTTTCTACATGTAAGTGACAAATGAAAATGAAATTAGATTTTAATGTCTTCATTAACTTGTCTAATTTTATAACTCTTTTTTAAACATCTAAATCAGAAGACTGATTTCAATATTAGCAGTATGGCATAATGGCTGGAGTAACAAATAGTTGTGGTATCTGCAAAACATGAAGAAATTAGTGATCAATTGAAATCCTGTCTTGTCTTGTACTTGTCTCGAAAGTGCTGGTCTTGGTCTCGGACCTCTTTTTCTTGGTCTTGATCTTGTTCTCGGGGTGTCTGGTCTTGGTCTTGGTCTTGGTCTCGGATGGCCTGGTCTTGACTACAACACTGGTTTTGGATGTCTGACTAAATTCTACATCATTTAGAACCCTTTCCCGTCCACCAGGACCCAAAATATCACTTACAAGTCCGAAAAATGTAAATGCGTGCACGTGCGCACGTTGTGAATGATGGGCATTTTTAAATCACTCGTAACTCTTAAATAGAATTAACGATGACCCCTACTTTTCATTGCGTATTTTGATAGCCTATGATGTGTAGATAAGATTTCATGCATCACCTTGCATGCCAAAAGGTTGTGACTCGTATGACGTCACAAAGAAAAATTGTATTTCGTGCACATCTCATCAATGGATCCAAATATGATGACCAAACTTCGTACACAGTAACTTCAGGTCAAAGGTCAATACTAGTGCTAATCAGATGGGTGCATGCGTCACGACGAACGCATACGTGCACGTCGAATTTTATAATCATGTTTGATGAAGAATTTTGGGTGAAAGGTCAAAGGGACAGGTTTGAACAGGCAGTGATACGTCATGTGTATTGTGACAATCTCTTCAGAGTTAATGATCGCAGCGAATACGCGGATCACCAATTCGTCTTAGTGACGAATTAAAGTGTAGTTTATTCGTGTTTCTTTCTGGTCATTTTTGTTCAGACGATATCTCAAGAACAACATCAGCAATAATCTTGTAACTTAGCACAGTTATGCCCCATGTCAATACCTCGGCATGGCAATCATGTTAATGTCATAGAGCATCCGTGACGTCATCTACATCCATCATAAGTAATAACAGATATTTGTCGATATCTCATTATTGAAATAGAATTATGCAATCAAATTTAATCAACGTAAAATTAAGGTCAAAGGTCAACTGCTGGGCCTAGCCACATGCACGCGCATGCCACCACGGGTGCGTACGGGCACATCAAAATTTTTAAATGCTCCAAATGACTTCTTATTAACAGCACTCTATGTTTCAGGTCATTTGGAGCATTTTGGTGCATGTGCGTACACATGCGTTTTTTTCTCACGCACCCCTTTCCCGACAGAATAACATCGATTTTTCGATCATTTTGATTGTCCAAGTGAATTCTCCATCAATTAGAACCCTTTACCGACCACCTGGACCCAAAATATCGCTTACAAGTCCAAAAAATGTAAATGCGCGCGCATGCGCACGTAGTGATTTTTAAATCACTCATAACTCTCTAGAATTAACGGTGACCCCTATTTTTCATTGCTTATTCTTACAGCCTATGATGTGTAGATGAGATATTAGGCATCAGTTTTCACGCCAAAGTGTTGTGACGTCATTTATGGCGTTACAAAGAAAAATCATATTTCGTGCATATCTCAAGACTGGAGTTGAGTAAGATAACCAAACTTGGTACACAGTAGCTTCAGGTCAAAGGTCATAACTGGTGTGAACCATTTGCATGCACGTGTCACGACGAACGCGTACGCACAGGTGTAATTTTATTTTTTAGATCAGTCATAACTGTCTAGAATTAATAATGACCCCTACTTTTCATTGCTTATGTTGATAGCGTATGATGCGTAGATAATTTTGAGGCATCCCTTTACATGCCAAATTAGTGTGACATCATCTGATACGTAATAAAGAAAAAACACCCTTCGTCCATATCTCATGAACGGAGTCGAGTAGGATAATCAAACTTGGTACACTGTAACTTAAGGTGAAAAGTCATCACTGGTGCTAATCATCAGCATGCCCGCGTCACGACGAACACGTACGCGCACGTCGAATTTTAATTAATAATTTGATGGAGAATTAAAGTTGATGAGGGATTGCTTTGAACAAGCAAATGATTCATCATATAGATTGTCACATTTTCTTTAGAATTAATGAGCGGAACGGTTATGCGGATCACCAATTCGTCTTAGTGACAAATTAAAGTCTAGTTTCAAATTGAAGTTCCACAATGTTAGCCTATCACTTTAATCTCAAATATGCACCATACAATACATACCATGTCCATGGAGCTGTTATTTCCATGGCATGTTAAGAGTTAATGTGTGATGCTTGCTGATCTGTGGGATGAGCCAACTCTTGGTGATCATCTTGTTGACATTGGCACTGTGTCTTGGCACATCCTGATGTACATGTATTGGAGATGACCAGACATTTGCTCTGGTGACAGTTGCTTTGGTGACAATCTCAGAAGACAAAGAGATAGGGTAACCATTAGGGTTGCCATTGAGTTTCTAGTTCGGAATAGGGTTAGAGTTAGGGCTACGGTTGAGGTCAGGGTTAGTGCATGAAATAATGAGAGCAATTGTCAAAGCAAATGTCAGACATTCGTATTGGCAGAAGACGGGAGGGGTTGTGACATGATGCTAAAACAATTTGTGAAATTTTCACAAGTTTTTACTTTGGTTTGACTTGTCTTCTGGAAAACTACCTCGACTGTTAAGCTGTTTGTTCAAGGTTTTTTGTTGTTTGTTTTTTTGGTATTTGTGATTCATGAATTTTGAGACTTGTGTAAAATTTTATGGCATCTTCCCACATCTTGTACGTCTTGATGTTCCAGTTAATTTGTCTAGTATTTGTGGTAATTTATGAGGAACTGGATTGGCTGAGAACCTTAAAGATTTGTCATGACATATCGCAAACCAACAAGATGCCTGCAAAATAAACCAAGAAACTGTCCTTATCGGCCATGGCATACATGTATACCGGGGGGGGAGGGGGGGGGCACTTAGTATAATTGTGTGATTCGTATGTGCCGCGGTAGAGACCCCCATTTTCAGCCCAAATTTCTGTTCCAGAGCATCTCAATTTCAGAAGTCACAGAAAATTTTTGATTTTTTCAGTTCCAGAGACCCCCAAATTTGCTGTTTTGCTTCTAATTTTTTTTCTCGGCCGCGCCGCAAAACGGTGCGGCCGAGCCAGAGCATTGCCTTTTCAGCACTTTTCACGCCGTTGGCGCGCCGGTACTTCGCCACTGTGCAGTTCCAGAGCATAGCATTTTGAGGTTTTGTGAAGCCTTAGCTCCAGTTCCAGAGACCCCCATTTTTCGCTCAAGCCCGTTCCAGAGCCCCCGATTTTCAATTTCGGTGTGGCACTAGGTATCACTTTGTAAGTCGAGTGCCCCCCCCCCCCCGGGGGGCATATACAGTGTATTGTGTAACTAACTGGCAAGGTGTTTTTAGCTAAGCATGATAATTGTCCGTACTGCATACTGATGAAAAATTGTATATGATGCCATATACAGACCAAAGAGAAATCACGATCTGAAGTTCATGATGGTTTGATATTTAATTGCAACAATTTGTGAAAGTGTTAACAGGTGCGTACCCCAAGACCAGATTTGTCTACGTAAACCCATTGCACATACTTTTCCTTACATGAGGTATGTACATGAACTTGTACATGTACTGTATGTCACAGTCGTGTGTTAGTTCAAGTGACACCCATTTATCGGTAATTAAATCAGCTTTGTGACACAGACTGAATTTAGTTGTGTAGCCATTTTGCAACAATGAAAGTGCTATCTTAAAATTAATGTGTTCCTGTTGATTCCAAACTTCAGGCAGTTTAACACTCTAGGTGACCCAGTTCCTGGAAAGAATAGGTTGATTGACTGCCATGAATAACCTGTTAGTGTTGAAATCAGATGAACTATGCCAAGTATTAATCCATTGCTTCTGGAAATCTGTAATTCTCATAGAGTTAACACAGGACAAGTCTGGTTCCTAATGTAGTTAATGGGTTAACTTTATGATAATTGATTAATCTAGGAGGCAACGGGTTAATTGGGCAATTAGACTTGGCATGATAATCAAAATGTACATGTAGTTTACGATTTTAATAAACACATTAAAGATGATTTGATTTTAATATTATGCAAGTCTTTATTGACCCCATACCAAAATACTTGTGCTTGGTCCTCAACTGATCATCAACATTGGTTCAAACTTCAGCAATCTGAAAGATATCAAAATAAATATTACAGTGTTACAAAAGGTACATCCTTTGTACACAACTCTTATTGCCAATGTGCATAGCTAATAGAGCTGTGCTCTAGATGTAGATGTTTGAAATTGGCACTGTACTTCAAAAGTTAATCAATGTGGCATTTGTCAAAAAATGCTTGACACATTAAGAGTCACTTAAATTCTGAGAAATATTGCTCCTTTAAAAAGCTGTAAAGCATTTTATTGTATGGACAAGAAGAAGCTCAAGCAAATATTGATGTGAAACTGCATCAGGGGTGGGGTAGGATGGGCATGTGGGTAGGGGTCATATCTTGAGTTAAACAAAAGCTGTAGAAGCAGCTGGATGGTGTTGGGTGTGAAAGTGGGTGTAACGTTACACCAATGTTTGGATAGTTGGTTGTAATTGGCAGGAGGTTGGGGAAGCGCTTTGGACGAATCATTTCCCTGTTAGCGCGTAGATGATTTGCGTATGTGGCAGGATGCCATCCATCACAAAGCCGTCTTCATTATAATTAGGACTACGCTGTAGGTTATCTAGGGTGGCTCATTGTTATAACTGCGAATATAGTTGCCCACATGGTTAGAGCTCCATCTTCCTCAGCAAGACATTTGAAATAGTTACACTCATCATTCAAGTGCTGAGATATATTAAGTACTTCAACTGTGATCATTTCACGTTTACTGTTTTTGTCAACAAAATCTGGAGCTATTCTTGAGTCTGTAGTTCCTTGGTTCCTTTGACGAGATATTATCGTCGATGTTGCACTAACTTTTAAGCAGTTGTGGTCACCTTGTTCGCAAGGTACATGGGAAAGCAGATATATGCTGCATTGGATTGAGTGTCATAGACTCGATCAGCTGGAATCAAATGGACAATCACTGAGGACGGCAATCTTAACCTGCAGGATATATGAAGAGCCTTCCGATTGTGACTGAGAGTAGGATACATTCATAATCCATTGGGTACTGGAATTGGATGTGTCCTGTGTTAACTCTATGGGAATTACAGATTTCCAGAGGCAACAGGTTAAAGGAATAACTGGAACTACATGTACCAGATGTGAATACACAGAACTAGATATAACGTTTAGTGTTGAATTTTCAGCTGCTGGCGTGTGAACTGAAGTTTCTTTATCATGTCTGAAGAGTTTACGATAATTTCTCTTGATGGATGTAAGTGGGTACACTTCGTTTTGACTCGCATGCCAGATATATTTTTTGTCAGTCATTTATGATTTTGTGAGTGTGTGGATACCTTGTATCAGGGCTCGACAAACGTGGGTGCCCGAGTGGCTTGGGCACCTGAAAATTCCAGTTGGGCACTCATAAAAAAAGAAACTGCCCACTTGGGCAGAGCATTTTTTCTGCTAAATTTAACCGAGTACCAAAAAGACAACCAACAAGTGGAGATTTTTTTTTCCCTCCAAGAATTTGGAAATTTAGATTTTGCAGTCGGGTACTTGAATCTACAATTCAAGTGCCCGACTGGGCAGGCAAAAAGATATGTTTTTGTCGAGGCCTGCTTGTATTTCTCAATTTCCTTGCTTTCTTTGAATATACAAGAACTTCGAGAGCAAGGGGCTCAAATTTGCCTTGATTAGGCATTTTCATTTTTAGAGCCTGTTTGTATGTAAAACAGTTTGAAAAAAATGTACATGTAGCATGTCGGGTACGCGTTCAGCCATGCATTCATGAAAAATTGTCATTGCAAAATTATTCCCACAATGAATATCCTAGTATTTTTTTTCCTTCAGATATTTAATATTTGATACAATTAGTAGTGCTTAAAAGAAAGATGTGATCACTATTTCTTATCAATTTGTCCCAAAATAAATGCAAATTAGAAGGTCAACGTATCATTCAATATTTATAGTGTCTACATTGTAATTTGTTTACGTTAATTAGTAAAACGTTTACATATTGACCCAGTTTCTTAAATAAGTAATGCATGATATAGGTTCATGCTCTTAATGCAAAGTGGTGAAGTTAACCCCTTGGGGACGACGGGCTTGTACAGAAGCCCAGCACATTGCACACTCAGAGACGACGGGCTTCTACAGAAGCCCAGAATATATGACAACAATTTCGGTTCAAACACTGGATAAACGGTAGAGTTTCATTACTTAATGCATCTGTCCCCAAAATTACACATTTTTGACTAGTATGAAATAAGGAAATCAATATTGTGAGAGGAGTTTTATAAGAATATATGGGTTTATGTTCCCTTCAAAGTTTACCACATATAGATGGCGTCGTCTCTCAATGAACAACAGTGCAGTACAGCATCGAGCCCAAGGGGTTAAGCATGGACTGAATTGTTCTAATGCACTCACAAGTCATGCTTTGCCAGTTTTAGAAAGTTGTAAAGTAGTATGGAGTGTTTCACAAGTAAGCATGTGATCCTCTTTGACATTTTGAGTAATGAGTTTAAAATAATATTTTGTGATGACCTAAAATCATATTTCTGATCATTTCACAAGGAGAAAACATCAAAATGATATATGATATGGCCTGTTTGTTTGCCTGGAACATCAACTTAAACGTGGTCGTGCTATGAACAAGGCATTCAGAAATGCAGTATTTATGAATTCATGCAGTGTATGCATTGTGGGGGTCTTTCATGAATGCGCAATTTTGGGCCTATAGATGGATAAGATGTGATCATTGTGCTGTATCCCTGTGTAGGGAAATATTTACTAAAAATAGATAATGCAGATACAATAGTGTCTGCACCCTGTTATGTGGTTCAGTGATTTTGCTTTATTGCAGAATTGTGAAAGTATCATGTGACTGATTCTTGACATACAAAAGCACTAAAAAAATGTATTTTTTACTTAGATTGTAAATATATATTAAAATAGAACTGTTATGGACCTTTTGTAGGTTCAAACTGTATGTAGAACTTGCCCTCATAAAGATTTGCTGTTGTTTTTTTTGGGGGGGGGGTGTTGAAGTGGTTGGGGTTGGGCATAACATAGCATGTTTCATTTACATTAAAAAATGGCAGATTTTGTATCGGTCAGGGAATTTCTGGCAAGTCAGGGAATATGAAAATACTTATTCCAGAAACAAAAAGTCAGAGAAAGTCAGGTAATTCATATTCAATTCCTGCTGGAAATCAGGAAAATGCTTAATTCAAGATGTTTAACTGACAACATACACACTAATTCTCAGTAGAGTGTACTAGTATTGCAGTGATGTTTTTTTTTTCAACCCTTTAAAATGGAAAAACAGTCATGGAAATTTACAGTTTTCTTCTGGGGAAAGTTGTGAAAAGTCAGGGAATTTTGATAATGTGTCACTATATGAACCGTGACTTGGAGATTTGTGCAAATCAGAAGACAAAGCATACATGTACATGTATCAATGACAATGCTAGTTCGCTCACAAAGTACATATTTTAAGAGTTGCTGTGAATGCTATTATTTTTGCACATTTAATTTATTGTGCTGAACAGCTCAAACACATTCGGAGGTTCTTAAATTTGCGCTGCACAATTTCAACTCATTAACACAAAGTAATGATAATATTTTCATGGGTTTTCAAATACGTGCTGGCCAACAGTAGTGCAAAATCCATGAAAATGAATTTACCCCAAATATTTTTGCATTTACAGTCAACTGTTTTGTTTTCCTAATACTAGGTGCCCATGACATCCTCCTGCGAGATGTTATGCACAGCGGATTCCTGTACAAGAAGGCCCAGGAGCGGCGGGGCGACGTCCTCGGGGAGCACGTGGGTCGGGTCCTGGGGTTCCAAGACCGGTCCCGGAGGTGGCAGCTCCGTTACGTCATCATCTATCAGCACTACGTCCTGTACTTCAGGGACGACAAGGCCAAGAAACCTCAGGGGGTCTTCTCTCTCAAGGCATACAATAGGTGGGTTTACCCCTTGGGGATGACAGGCTGAAACACTGTTTTGTACCTCAAAGATGACTGGCTTCCACAGAAGCCCAGAAAATATGATAGCCTTTTCACTCAAGCTAAGGTTACATTGCCTACAAATGCCTACATAAGTATGAACGTTTTACATTTTGACTTGTACATGTATAGATGAAGACAATCATCTCTCGATGTAAGTATGTGTAGTACTGGGCTTCTGTTCAAGCCCATCATCCCCAAGGGATTTTAATCATTATTAAAATACATGTACATAAGACGTATAGGTAGGTTCAAACATTTGGGGAAAAAAGATGTTGTGAAGTGCAGCAATTTTACTGGCAGCATACATTTCTGACTGAGATTCATAAAAGCCAATACCTACAAAATCATACTTTCCTGTTCTTGTGGAGAAGAACACTGTACAAATGATACAACTTACCCCCCCCCCCATAAAAAAAAAATACATTGTGTATGTCCCTATGCATGCAAAAAGAGGGAATTTGGGTATTTTTTTATTCATTTGCTCTGAATTCTTATTACTGTCAATCATGCTTAACTTCTGCTTTCTAGAACAAACAAAATTTGGGGTGACCACAAGTAAGTAGTAATTATTCAAATATAACATGGTAATGGTAATGGTAATGGTAATGGTAATGGTAATTTGACTTTCGCTTCTTCTATTATGTTACTATTATCATTGTGTATCAGTTTTGTAGTATTCTAGTGACAGTGGTTGAGATTTTGGGCCCCTATCAGCTATCACGTTAACACTTACAATGCCAGAGAAATTAAGACATTGTATATGTTGTGTGATACATAATTTCACCTTTGGTAAAGCAAGAGTTAAAGTTACAGTTTAGATTGCACTTGTGCAATAATATGAACATTTGTATTCTTGCCAGAAATGTCTGGAGGCCATGTGATGAGTGATGAAATCCCTAAAAGTTGGCATTCATTCAGACTGGTCATAAAAAGTTTCCTTGTAACAAAATACCCTACAAAGTTTTAAAAAGTTTTGTTTAAAATCTGACTAAAGATTTATGTGTGATGGAATTACACTATCTGAATTCTCCTGGAACCTTGTTTCATGCTCAAGGAGGAAGACAACAACAACAACAA
>JZLH01S0062344.1:59540-69618 GCA_001188425.1 Eucidaris tribuloides | reverse complement strand
TGATGATGATGATGATGATGATGATGATGATGATGATGATGATGATGATGATGATGATTATTATTATTTTGTCTTTGAATTTTCAGGGTCATGAGGGATGAGGCAGTATCAGAAGAGAGAAGGTGGTCCTTCAAGATCATTGGACTGAGATCAGATGCCCGGACATGGTATTTCAATGCTGCATCCGAGAAGGAGATGAAGGTAAAACACGGGGAATGCCATGTGCTAGTCTAGTTTCCATTCCCATTCACTGCAGTGTGTTTGCAATGACAAGTATTTTACAAGTCAAACACTAACTTATGCAGGGTTGGTATTTTTTTTTCAAAAAAAGATGTATTTGATTTAAATCAAATTAAAATTGATTATTTTTTTTTACATTTTATAATCAACACAAGTATTACCTGGAGGTGTTGTTGCTTAGTGGATAGGACAAAGGTTTCTCAACTTACAGATCCCCGTTTTGAGTCCCGTCTTGGCGTCTGTGTCCTTGGGTAAGACACTTCATCTGCAATACCCCTCTCCACCCAGGAGTGCAAATGGGTACCTGAGAGGACGAGAAATCCTGTTGGAGGTAAATTGGCTTGAGTGCCTGAGTGGCAGCCTGGCTAGGAACACTCCCCAGAGAGTGGAGGGTGTGCACATGATATGGTCCTATGATCAGTGAGGGTAAAGTCATGAGAGAGTGCCCTAAAGGTGCTGATCCAAGACTATAAACCACCAACTTTACTTTTTTAACCTTTACCTCCATACATGCAAGTGTGAAGTGGGATAAATAGAATATGAATCAACCAATCAAAGGATTGTAGTTTACCCTTCAGAAACTTTCTTTTCACTGAATTCCAATTTATGTAATAAATTATGAATCACAGCAAATCATTGCAGCTCTTGCATCTCAAGGTGACCTTTGAAGTGGAGTCCATGTTTGTTGATCAGTTGTTGATAGATTTATAGTCGATGCTGAGGACTCCCGCTCAAAGCATGGCACAACACGTGACTCAAATAAATTTGTGCGTGTGTCCGTACCCTTGTGTATGTACTGTCAACAGAGATTTCCGTGACTAGGTCTGATTGAGACCTGTCACCCACCCCAGGTGGGGAGGGGGAAACAAAGAGGAAGTGGTGTAGTTGGTAAGGAGCTGAGATTCAGACACAGTCTGTGGTGCATTCTTGGTGGGGGTAGGGGCGGGGTTAGGGGCAGGTGTTGGGGTAGGGGACAGTGGAAGGAGGAGGGGGAGGGTGGAATGGAAAGAGAAGTGGAAGGAGTGTACTGTAGGTCTGATTGAGACCTGTCACCCACCCCAGGTAGGGAGAGGGAGAAAAAGAGGAAGTGGTGTAGTCAGTAAGGAGCTGAGAGATGGATACAGTCATTAGTGTATTCTTGGTTGAGGGGGGGGAACAGGGGTAGGGTGTGGGGTAGGGGTTGGGACGGGGGAGGTGGGGGACAAGGGGGGGAGGGGGAGGGATGAATGGAAAGAGAAGCGGAAGGAGTGTACCATAGTTTGGAGAATCAGGAAAGCGCCAGGTCTGGCAGACTGAGCTATGCAACAACACAGCAATTAATAATTATTATAGGCTCGCTTAACAATGTGTCTAGTTTAAAAAAAAACAAAAAAAAATCGTAACTATGATCCACTATGCTGCAAGTGTCTCTGATAAGGTCTGAAAATGAAGTCCTGAAAACACATTGCACTAAAAATGAATCATTAAGTACTTTTAAAAAGTGAAATCAATGAGCAACCGTTTTAGTTCTGAACATGTCCATTGAGACTCAACTGTTCCCTGTACAAAGTTCTACAGGAGGTGTTCCCGGGAGATGTTCGATTAGAAATGCTGTGCATTATCTTTAAACAAATTTTGTATACATCAGTTGGCAGAAAGTCTACTGGTAATTATAACTGTCACAAAGGTGTGAACTTCTCTACCTGTTTCCTAGAAAATCTTATCCCCCACACATCCTCCCTTATCCCCCTCCAAGCCCCATGACTTAGCAGTGAGTAAGAGGTGAAATGACTCCCATTTTTCAGCTGTCTGCCACATCCAATTAGCTTGTCAGATTGGAATAATGACTGTTATAATCAGAAAATAACCAACAGTATATAGACACTTCATAGACTTCAGTATTAAAGTTCTTATAACTCCTCTTCACATGTTTGTATTATCATGTTAGAACATATATGTTTGGAGATGTTAGTTTAATTTTATTATAAATCATAGCTCATGTGTCGACGAGTGTCAACATGCAATCCGGTACATTTTTATCCTTCATGAATTATTGTTTTATTGTTTGATGACTGTGAATCTGTCATAGTCACAGGCATCAGTTTTTTACACAGTTTTTTTTTATACATGAGATCTACATTCAGTGTCTGAAACCTGGGCTAACATTACAAAATTTTAAAGGATTTAAATTGTTAATATTTCAAAAACTTTACAGTGTATGAATCCCAAATTTTTGAACATTTCATTTTTATCTTAAGTTGGATCAAATTTAAGCAAAAGTAGTTTGGTGTGCAAATCAAAAACAGAGCCTTTAAAAGGTAAAAAGCATGATTGGGGGATGGGGGTAGTCCTCAACTTGGGTAGAACTATTCTAGAATCAATTAATCTATGCAAGGATTCTGTTGTGAAATTTTGTAGTCAAATGTTGACTCATTTTCAAAGAATTACCATCAGTATGCCTCGTGGCTGGCAAATATGCCGTGTAGCTTTCTGTTCGATTAATTTCTATTGGGGCACCAGAGTAATTCAGACTGGTAAAGAGTGTTCATGCGTGATTTGGATTTCGATGTAAGTAAACAAATTCAAGTCAAATCTTTCCAGGCAGGAGATGCACACCAGCTGGTGTATCTTTGGTATATCTTTCACCCAGTTTGGTTCTAGAGCCATTTTTTATTTCTCCCAATCATGTCAATGCCCTTTAAGCACAATACCACAAGATCCTATTAAGAAATGGACATCCATCTCAGCCCACCACACCCATCTATCTCTCGCACTGTTATCCTGTGGGAAGTATGGGAAATGTACATGTAAAACTAGATTGTTAAAATATTTTTCTTGTGAATCTGCCCAGCCGAACAAAAGGTAGCCATGTTTCTACAATCAATACAAATGAGCATGGAGCACCCTTGATAAATAATCTAGAAGCCAAGACATCATGTCAAATAAATAACAATGTTGATAAAATCAACCGATCTTGTTAGTGGTGCAGACTTTCAGTGGTTGCAATCATAAATCATGAAGTGTTAGTGCAGGATGTGGTGTTGGGTGTAAGTGATAACTTTCCCCCGAGTTCACTGTTCAAACCAGGAAAACCGTGTACAGGAAATGGGTGAAATAACATGATTAACATGCCAGTTATTTTTTTATCACTTTGGGTTGAATAACATTAAGACTTTTGACATTTTGATGGTAGTTAACAGAGTTTATCCGTATTCTTTATGTATGAACCCAACAGTGTTGTAGTCAAGACCAGGCCATCCGAGACCAAGACCAAGACCAAGACCAGACACTCCGAGAACAAGATCAAGACCAAGAAAAAGAGGTCCGAAACCAAGACTAGAAGTCCGAGACCAAGACCAAGACCAAGACCAGCATTTCAATTGACACTAATTTGTTCATGTTTTGAGGATACCACAACTTTGTTACTCAGCATTACTGCCTATACTGCCTACATATTGAAATCAGTCTCTAATAGGATGTTTAAAAAAGATTAATAAAATTAACAGTTAATGAAGAACATTAAAAATCATATTTTCACTGTTTCATTTGTCACTTACATGTAAAACGCCTAGGTCTACAACTAAATACGATAGGTACAAATTGCACAAACGACTGAGAAACAATCTTAAATTGAAAAGAATACTTTTTTCCCATGAGCACATTTGTCTCAGCTACTGAAATACAGATCTGATAAACAAAATAAAGCATTGTTAATATTCATATTTCTTTCATTAATTAATAATTTGTCTTCATTCATTCTTGATTTTCTTGTTATTTTCTCACATTTCTATCTTTCTTCCCTTTTTTCTCACTTTTTCATTCATTCTTTTCCTTTTTTTGTTTTATTCCTTTTTAATTGTATTTCTTTCATGCAGTCTTTTTATTTCATTCTACCCTGTTCTCTTTCTTTCTTCTTTTATTTGTTAATCTCTTGTCGATTCTTTATTCTAATTCTGTATTGCTTTTTCTTTTCCTGCCTCTTTCCCACTTGTATTTCTTTATATTCTCATTTTCTTTACTTCAACCTTTCTTTTTCTCTCTTCTTGCTTATTTTTTCTATCTCTATCCTTTTTTCTCTTTTTTGTCTTCTTCCTTTTTTCATTAAATTCATTTTTCCTTCCTTCTTTCTATCTTTCTTCCTTTTTCTACCTTTGGTCTATCTTTCATTCATTCTCTTTCTTTTCTAGTTTTATTCCTTTCTATTTGCGATCTTTCAATGTTTTCCTTTTTTCTTTCATTCTAGCCTTTTCCCTTTCTCACCTCTTTTCTTTGTCTATCTTTTGTTCATTCTGTACTCCTTTATATTCTTAATAATTCATTTTTCTTTCATTCTACCTCTTTCCTTAATTCTTGTCTCCTTTTTCTCTTTTTCTTCATTTTATTTCTTCTTTTTCTCTTTTCTTGCTTTCTGTTTCTCTTTCTCTCTTCATTCATTCCTTTCTTCTTTTTCTTCTTCCTCTTCTTTCATTCTTGAATGTCTTTTTTCCTTCTTTCTAGTTTTACATTTCTTTCTTGCTATCTTGATGTCAATCTTCTTTTTGCTGTTTTTTCTTTGTTTTAAGCCTTCTTCTTTTATTATTTCCTATTTATTTCTTTCTTTCGTTTGACTTTTCTATTCTTAACAATCTCTCCGTTTTGTTGTCGAGCCCACCAAAGGTGAGGGAGACTTTTGGCTCTTATTCGTCCATTCACCCCGTTCGTCGTCCTGTCCATTACAACTTACAAAAACTTGAATAACTCGTGCTAAAAGCTCCAATTTCAAACAAATTTTGGGTGATAGACAGTCTCATATGTGAGCTGAAGATCACCAAAAGGTCAAAGCGAAACTGCAGCGGGTTAATCGACCTTTAGAGGCATAACATTAATTTTTTCGGACAGTTTCCTATATGGCGCATAACTTTGCCCCCATCTTGCCTCATTGTGACCAAACCTTGGGTGGTAAAGAATTCTCATAGGGAGCTGACGTCACCAATAGGTCAAAGATCCCCGCACGGTCAAGCAGACCTTTTTTGAGCGAAATACTGGGGGCCGAGACGACATTATGGCTATTGCCTTGTCATTTTCGTCTTAGTGTTTATTTTTCTTCTGTTACTTTTTCTCTGATTGTAGGTCATTCCAACTCTCTATGTCTCGTACCATGTCTACCTCCATATTCAATTATGAAAGGAACGATAATTAATATATTGCGTCAACGAACGCCACCGATTGCCGTCCTCACATATGTGTAAGAATGATCTCTGTGTTAAAACTATGTTTTGAAAGCACACTGCGTGTGAACCCGCTATATACATGACTCAAAAATTGCGGTATGGTACATGTTGCAACAATACAAGATTTCTAATGGTAAAAGTCATCAATAGCCCTATTAGTTTCGTCTCGGCCGAAAAATCCGAACCAGAAGGTTCAAGAGACCACACCGACACAAGACCAAGACCAGACGGTTCGAGACGGACCGAGACCAAGAAAGAGCATGCTGGATCTCGAGACCGGTCTCGAGACAGACCAGTCTCGAGACCTCCAACACTGGAACCCAGGATTACATTGTTTTAAACAAAAGAAGTCCTACAATTGAAAAACTACCGGAAAATAATGACTCAGCTTGACAAGTTGAAATGTCAATGGTTGCTTCAGGAGGGCCAAGTCAACAAAATAGGGAAATATTAAGAGTACCAAAGAATCTGAGAAACGAGGGCAAATGGTCTGTAGGAGGTTATATCATTTATTCCATTGATAAACCGCTGGCTGATACTTTATGTTGCTGGACTAAACCAGAATGTAAAGTCAGAAAGTTGATTTTAACTATAGTTATCTGCATAATCTTTTATAAAAATATACTTCTATTCAAAATCCAAAAATCAATGTAACTAAAAAAATCCATAAATATTCAGTTGATTAATGGTTCCTCATTTATAAAAAAAGTATATGAATGACATTAAAAGTGGGAAAAAGAAGGTATGAAAATGATTGCCTTCTCGGCAAAACGGTTACATTGTCATTTTATATATAAGCACTGTTTGAGGTATATAAATAGGGCCTATGGGCCAGCTGGTGGCTGGTGTGCTGTTACATGTAGAACATAAAAGTAACTGCATTAGATTTGTCGCGCTTTTCAGGCTCTTTACATTTGGTGACAATATAGTGACAAGGGGATATTGGGGTTAAAGGCAGTTTGTAGTTCTGGTGAGTGATGAAAGAATGAAACTTTCTCCTGTTGTGTTGTTCCAAAGATAAACTTATTGCCCTGAAAACAATACCCCTGAAATGCTTAGCATCTTTTTGGAAAATAAAATAATAAATATTAATTGTGGAGCGAGGGGCATACTTTTTTGCCATCCTACAGAAAATGTACAAATACAGAGATATGTCTCCACTGAACTCATCTTCAAAATCAGAAATGTGCATTATAACTGATAGTTTCTTACATGTTGTTTTCTGATGTCTAGCATGACATTACCGAAACTTCGTGAAAGTTAATAAAAAGGTAGGATCAACCAAAACTGACACTTTGCTTTTATAATTGAATTGAGTTTGTGAGTTTATCCCCTGTCCAACCATTTGGTTGGCTTTTGGTTTGTAGAGCAGATTGGCCTCAGACATAATATTATATAATTAGACCACTCTCCCTTTCCATGATGAGAAGGGTAAATCTAACATAATCCTGGGCTGTCACAGTAATCCATTCAGGTATGTCACAATGCCTGTTTCATTTGAGAACGTCTTGACTTCCCTAAATACCATTATGTCAGTGTTAATCACTGATTATCGCAATTGCTATAGAGATCTCACATGTAGTAGATAACTGCTCAACTAAATGCAAAGCCGCATTGAGACTGTTGAAGACTTGGGTTATTACTTACCCTCTAAGCCGTGAGAAGGAAAGTATATGTAATTTTTTGTTGGAGAAAATAAAAAACCAATTTATTTACCCTTTGCTTCCAAGATTTCTCTAAACCTCAATTGGTTAACACAGCAATCAACCAGCTTCTCAGCAGGGTTCAATTATTTGCATCACCAGAAATCTCAAATGACAATGCGTTTATAAAGTGAAGATTCCTGGTGTGTAGATGTTCTTCTCCAATTATTTTTTTTTTCCTTTTTTTCAGTATCACCTTCCTCTCAATTGAAATTCAGCTTGGAGCTGTGATACCATGACTTGGTCACATGAATGTGTCATCTGAAAACTCGAATAGAACCATTTAATTCACTTACAGAGGGGAAAAATCGGAAAGACCTTAAATACAATTCACACACACACACCTTAACACAACACAACACACACACCACGACACACACACACACACACACACACACGACACACACACACACACACAACACACACACACACACACAACACAACACACAACACACATCAAATACACACAACACCTAACTTGTAAATGACCTGACAAACGGGACAATCCCTGTTTGGCTTTCATTATCGGAATTTTATCTGCATACTGAGAAATACAGCACCAGATATGGAAAGTTGTAAACCATAGGATAAAATTGTATGTACATGTATTTCTATTCTAACGCCTAGACCCATCCCAGCCCTATACACACCCTCCGCAACTGAGTAGCATGGAACACCAGGATTTATATGGAAACCGTTTGTGGTGTGATTTACATACATAACTAAAACCGCTGGACTTGCCCCGTACCGCCAATACCGTCTCAAAACAACGTCCCCTGTAGGTACTCTCTAAGGTGATTTCCTATCATTTCATCATGTGCTAGACAAGCCGTGACATCTACATTTGACAAATTCACCTTTTGCACTATAATAAGCTTTGATTAATGTCCAAAATTGACGCCATTTACTAAACGCACAAACACAGACACACATACACCATACAGCCATCATAACACATACCCAACATATAAAATAAACATACACAAATACACACATTTACTGTACTTGTGTGGAGTTTAAAGCAATGGTGTGTGTGTTGTGCTGTTCTGTGCAACACACACCACATGTAGTGTGTCCTTGTGGGAACCTACTGTAACTTTTCCGCAAAAGTGGGGACGATGTGTTTGGCGATGTTATAGGCACTGAAAATTGTGAACTTACCACTAACCATGGCCGCTTTTCGGACATAATACAACACAAAATCGTGAGCATAACCTGCTAACTCGGACCCCTACCTATCGGCCTACCACAGAACTGGATTGTAACTGACGCCAAAGGGATGAGGAATTGAATTGGCATGGTTATCCGAACTGGATGTCCGCGGTTCTCAAATGTACCGGGGTTTTTTTGGTTAAAAACCCAAAATTGCCCAGAATGTTGGTGAATTAATCCACAGTCCGCACACCCACACACAGACACACAAAACGACTACATCCAAAAGGAAAAAATAATCACAGTTTGTCTCTTTTGACCTTCACTTGCTAAGGAAGGGCTAAGTCTTTTGACACACTTGTGAGGGTAATCTTGACATGCACTGTCAGGTTATCCTTCAAGGCACGAAGTTTCATGTAAAGGAGTGGCATTGGACTGTCAGTGCCACAACAGAAAAAGTTAATTATAGTCGATGTCCTTGCTCGCAGATTCCATTAATAATACACGGTGTTACCCATATTATGCCAAAAGCACTGATTAAAGCCCGAGTATTAGTTATTTGGTCGGTCAGACGACTTTTTTCATAATCTTCCACCGTAGTATCTATGTCACCCGCCTCCCCAGACAACAGAAAGCAACATCAAAACTATGGAGGTACCTCCATGATCAAACCTACTGAAAATGGTTTATATGACAAATTATGATCTTAGATTATAGGAAGCATGTACAGTATGTACACACTAAATGGAAATTGCGGGTTCCTCCCCCCGCCCCCCCCGACATTTTATTTAAACATTTTGCGTAATTTTTTCAAAAGTGCAACAGATTCAGGCGGGCCAATTTTCAGGGAATTTATAGATCATATAGGTTTATCTAAAACAATAATTGCAAAGAAATTCATTTTTACCCATTTACGCAAAACTATACTTGGGTTAAACGCTTTTACTTTTGTTTTATTTCAGTCTCACACTCTGAATATCCATCAAATTGAAAGGATTGGGTATTGGTGTGAGTAGTCCTGCATTACAATATATGGATTTCATGTCACAGTTTGAAAAAAAATATTCGGGTATGTTACCCGTTTGGAGACGATTGATTTCACGTATAATAAACACATTTTCCAAACCGCACACTGAGTTACTCGTGCAAGCTCTAACGGGTGTGTTACGTATTGCTGCTATACCTAGGAACACAGGCTAGGATTTAAACGTCATGGAATCAAATCATGAAAAGCCAAAATAATAAATATAATCAGATGATAGAATAAATTCAATAATCGCAAAAAATTTATTTCCCCTACTTCCAAAAAAACCAACCAAAGAAAAAAAAAAAATAATGGATAAATCGTCGGTGTTGCCATGCGAGAAAGGCCGCCAACTGTTGTATTTTTTTCCCCCAGGACGCAAGAAGGGAGGCCTCTTAATACTAAATATGTCTCTACGTTGAAAAACACCACCATTGGGCTCGTTTTCACACCTAAAGCAATGTAGTGCTGATATTCTCTGTCAGGATATCTGAAGTGCAAATATCAAACTAAGCGCAATATTTCTCACATTAGAAAACTTTAACTAAGTTAAGGCCCTCTGCTGGGAACGTATACTAGGGCCCTTCTGCCGCAACCGACGGAATATTCACACAGCAGCTGTTGTAAGGGGTATATTGGTAAAAAAACCAAATGCACACGTTAATGCAATAGCTCAGTTTAATCACCGAATAAACATTGCAGTTAAACTTTCATGTTGACACGTTAAAACGAAAATTTATCTGATAATCTTATTTTTTTTTTTTTTTCGA
>JZLH01S0062344.1:47256-59515 GCA_001188425.1 Eucidaris tribuloides | reverse complement strand
CAGCTCTTGCAGCTCAAGGTGACCTTTAAAGTGGAGTCCATGTTTGTTGATCAGTTGTTGATAGATTTATAGTCGATGCTGAGGACTCCCGCTCAAAGCATGGCACAACACGTGACTCAAATAAATTTGTGCGTGTGTCCGTACCCTTGTGTATGTACTGTCAACAGAGATTTCCGTGACTAGGTCTGATTGAGACCTGTCACCCACCCCAAGTGGGGAGGGGAAAAAAAAGAGGAAGTGGTGTAGTTGGTAAGGAGCTGAGATTCAGACACAGTCTGTGGTGCATTCTTGGTGGGGGTAGGGGCGGGGTTAGGGGCAGGTGTTGGGGTAGGGGACATGGGAGGAGGAGGGGAGGGTGGAATGGAAAGAGAAGTGGAAGGAGTGTACTGTAGGTCTGATTGAGACCTGTCACCCACCCCAGGTGGGGAGGGGGAAAAAAGAGGAAGTGGTGTAGTTGGTAAGGAGCTGAGAGATGGATACGGTTATTGGTGTATTCTTGGTTGAGGGGAGGGGGACAGGGGTAGGGTGTGGGGTAGGGGTTGTGACAGGGGAGAGGGGACAAGGGGTGGGGGAGGGGGAGGGATGAATGGAAAGAGAAGCGGAAGGAGTGTACCATAGTTTGGAGAATCAGGAAAGCCCAAGGTCTGGCAGACTGAGCTATACAACAACACAGCAATTGATAATTATTATAGGCTCGCTTAACAATGTGTCTAGTTTTAAAACAGAAAAAAAAACTCTTAGCTATGATCCATTATGTTGCTAGTGTCTCTGATAAGGTCTGAAAATGAAGTCATGAAAACACATTGCACTAAAAATTAATCATTAAGTGCTTTTAAAAAGTGAAATCAATGAGCAACCATTTTAGTTCTGAACATGTACATTGAGACTCAACTTTTCCCTGTACAAAATTCTACAGGAGTTGTTCCAGGGAGGTGTTGGATTAGAAATGCTGTGCATTATCTTTAAACAACTTTTGTATACATCAGTTGGCAGAAAGTCTACTGGTAATTATAACTGTCACAAAGTGTGAACTTTCTCTACCTGTTTCCTAGAAAATTTTATCCCCCACACATCCTCCCTTATCCCCCTCCAAGCCCCATGACTTAGCAGTGAGTAAGAGGTGAAATAACTCCCATTTTTCAGCTGTCTGTCACATGCAATTAACCAGACAGATTGGAGGGATAGATCATGTTATAATCATAAAAGAAGCCAACATCATTGACGCTTCAGAGACCTTTCTCATAACGTGTTATATTATGATTGTGCTATCATTTATTTATTGTTTATTTTATTTTTATTTATTGGTATATAAATATTTACCGATTAGAAGCATAAGCTGACAGAATCAGTAAATATTTTACGTAAAATTCATATATTCAGGCAAGTTCAGCAAAAATCATTTTATGCATACATGGGACATTTATGAAAGTATAAAAAAACATAGATGTTAATTTAAAAAAAAAGTTAATCAGTTTCAAGTGAAAGTGAAAGTGAAATTGTCTGCAGAGATGCTATGACATTTGTGCTTTAGAGATTTGAATTAGATTTTATTGATCTTAGCTTATGTGTTTATGACTGTTGTCTTGTAAGCCAGTACTTCTTTATTCTCCATGAAATTCTGCTTTATATGGTTTGATGACAGTGAATCTGTCAAAGTCTCAGGCATCAGTTTTGTACACAGGATTTTATAGAAAAGAGCTACATGTACATGTAGTGTGTGAAACCTGGACTACTGTTACAAAAAGCAACTTGAGAAACAGCTCATTTTCAAAGAATTTAAAAACTTTACATTGTATGATTCCCAAATTTTAATCATTGCATGTTTATGTCTATTTATCTTAATTTGAGATAAAAGTGGTTTGGTGTGCAAATCAAAAAACAGAGCCTTTAAAGATAAATAGCAAGATTGGGGGTAGTCCTCAACTTGGGGTAAAACTAATCTAAAATCAAGTACAAGACTATGCAAGGATTCTACTGTGAAAATTTTGTAGCCAAATATTGACTCATTTTCAAAGAATGACCATCAGTATGCCTTGTGACTGGCAAATTTATTGTGTAGCTTTCTATGGGATTAATTTCTATTCCGGCACAAGAATAATTCAGTACTGGAATGTTCATGCTTGATTCTGCTTAAGTAAACAAATTCAAGACAAATCCTTCCAGCCAGGAGATACCTGGTGTATACACTGGTATATCTTTCAACCAGTGTGGTTCTAGAGACATTTTTTTTAATTTCTCCCAATCATGTGAATGCCCTTTAAGCACAATGCCACAAGATCCTATTAAGAAATGACACCCATCTCAGCCCACCACACCCATCTATCTCTCACACTGTTATCCTGTGGGAAGTATGGGAAATGTACATGTAAAACTAGATTGTTAAAATATTTTTCTTGTGAATCTGCCCAGCCGAACAAAAGGTAGCCATGTTTCTACAATCAATACAAATGAGCATGGAGCGCCCTTGATAAATAATCTAGAAGCCAAGACATCATGTCAAATAAATAACAATGTTGATAAAATCAACCGATCTTGTTAGTGGTGCAGACTTTCAGTGGTTGCAATCATAAATCATGAAGTGTTAGTGCAGGATGTGGTGTTGGGTGTAAGTGATAACTTTCCCTCGAGTTCACTGTTCAAACCAGGAAAACCGTGTACAGGAAATGGGTGAAATAACATGATTAACATGCCAGTTATTTTTTTATCACTTTGGGTTGAATAACATTAAGACTTTTGACATTTTGATGGTAGTTAACAGAGTTTATCCGTATTCTTTATGTATGAACCCAAGGATTACATTGTTTTTTAAAGAAAAGAGTCTAAATTGAAAACTACCGGAAAATAATGACTCAGCTTTGACAAGTTGAATGTCAATGGTTGCGTAGGAGGGCCAAGTCAACAAATAGGGAAATATTAAGAGTACCAAGAATCTTGAATGAAACTGAGGGCAAAAATGGTCTCGTAGGAGGTTATATCACTTTATGTCATTGAACCCTGGCTGATACTTTGGTTGCTGGACTAAAATCCAGACATGTAAGTCAGAAAGTTGATTTTATTATAGTTATCTGCATAATCTTTTATAAAAATATGACTTTCTATTAAATATCAAAATCAAATGTAACTAACAGAAATCCGTAGATATTCAGTTGATTCAATGTTCCTTCATTTTAAGAAAAGTATATGATGACATTAAAAGTGGGAATAAGAGGTATGAAAATGATTGCCTTCTCGGCAAAACGGTTCATTGTCATTTTATAAATGCACTGTTGAGGTTATAAATAGGCCTATGGGCAAGCTGGTGCTGGTGTGCTGTTAGAACATAAAAGTAACTCATTAGATTTGCCCACTTTCAGCTCTTTACATTTTGGTGACAATATAGTGACCAAGGGATTATTGGGGTTAAAGGCAGTTTGTACATGTAGTTCTGGTGAGTGATGAAAAATGAAACTTTCTCCTGTTGTGTGTGTTCAAAGATAAACTTATTGCCCTGAAAATAATACACCCTGAAATGCTTAGCATCTTTTTGGAAACTTAATAATAAATATATTTGTGGAGGGAGGGGCAACTTTTTTGCCATCCATAGAAATTGTACATACAGAGATATGTGCTCACTGACCATTTCAAAATCAGAATATGTCATTATAAACCATGTTTCTTACATGTTGTTTTCTGATGTCTAGCATGACATTACCATACTTCGTGAAAGGTTTAAAAAAAAGGGTATGATCAACCAAAACTGTACACTTTGCTTTATAATTGAATTTGAGTTTGTTGAGTTTATCCTGTCAACCATTTGGTTGCTTTTGGTTTGGTAGGAGCAGATTGGCCTCAGAAATAATATTATATAATTAGACCACTCCCTTTCCATGATGAAGAAGGGTAAATCTACATAATCCTGGGCTGTACAGTAATCCATTCAGGTATGTCACAATGCCTGTTTCATTTTGAGAACTCTGACTTCTAATACCATTATGTCAGTGTTAATCCACGTATTATCCAATTGCTCAATGAGATCTACATGTAGTAGTATACACTGCTCCAACTTAAATGCAAAGCCATTGAGCTGTTTGAAGACTTGGGTTATTACTTAACCCTCAAAGCCGTGGAGAAGGAAAGTATATGTAAGTTTTTGTTGGAGAAAATAAAAACCAATTTATTTACCCTTTGCTTCCAAGATTCTCTAAACCTCATTGGGTTAACACAGAAATCATCCAGTTCCTCAAGCAATGGGTTGCACTTATTTGCATCACAAATTTCAATATGACATGCTTTTTATATTAGTGAGATTCCTGGTGTGTAGATGTTCTTCTCCATTATTTTTTTTCCTTTTTTTCAGTATCACTCTTCTCTCATTGATTCAGCTTGGAGCTGTGATCACCTGACTTGGGTCACATGATGGTGTCATCTGAACTCGATAGAAACCAGTAATTCACTTACAGAGGGGAAAAACATGGAAAGACTTTAAATACAATTAAACACACACACACTTACACACACACACACACACACACACACACACACACACACACACACACACACACACACACACACACACACACACACACACACACACACACACACACACACACACACACATACACACACACCTACTTGTAAAGACTGACAAACGTGGACAATTCCTGTTTGGATTTCATTATCGGATATTTTACTGCATACTGAGAACATACACACCAGATATGGAAAGTTGGAAACCATGGATAAAATTGTATGTACATGTATTTACTATATTCTAACCCTAGACCCATCCCAGCCCTATACACACCCTCCGCAACTGAGTACATGCACACCAGGATTTTATATGGAAACCGTGGTATTTGTGTGTGATTTACTACAACCTAACCGTGGACTTGCCCGTACCCCATATACACGTTCTCAAAACAACGTCCCCTGTAGGTACTCTTCTAGGTGATTTCCTATCATTTCACATGTGCTAGACAACCGTGGACATCTACATTTGACAAATTCCACCTTTGCACATATAAGCTTTGATTAATGTCCAAAATTGACGCCATTTACAAACGCACACACACAGACACACATACACATACAGACCATCATACACACATACGCACACATATATACACACATAAACATACACAAATACACACATTTACTGTACTTGTGTGCAGTTTAAGCAATGGTGTGTGTGTGTGTGTGTGTCTGTGCACACACACCTACATGTAGTGTGTCCTTGTGGGAACCTACTTAACTTTTACCGCAAAAGTGGGGACGTATGTGTGCGATGTTATACACTGAAAATTGTGAACTTAACCCACTAACCAGGGCCCTTTTCGGACATAATAAACACAAAATGTGAGCATAACCTGCTAACTGCGGACCCTACCTATCCCCTACACACAGAACTGGAGTTTAACTGACCCAAAGGGGATGAGGAATTGATTGGCATGGTTATCCGAACTGGGGATGTCCGCGGTTCTCAAATGTACGGGCGTTTTTTTGGTTAAAAACACAAAATTGTCCCCAGAAGTTGGTGATTACATGCGCACAGTCCGCACACCCACACACACACACAAACGCACACATCCAAAGGAAAAAAAATAATCACAAATTTGTCTCTTTTTGACCTTCACCTGCTAAGGAAGGGCTAGTCTTTGACACACTTGTGAGGGTTAATCTTTGACACACTTGTTCAGGTTTATCCTTCAAGGCACGGAAGTTTCATGTAAAGGTAGTGGCATTGGACTGTCAGTGCACAACAGAAAAGTTGATTATAGTCGATGTTCCTTGCTACAAATTCCATTAATATACACTGTAGTATACCATATGATGCAAAAGCACTGATTAAAGCCCGAGTATACATGTAGTTTGGTCGGTTAGACAACTTTTTCATAAATCTTCCATGTAGTATTCTATTGTCACCCCAGACAACAGAAAGCAACATCAAACCTACTGAAAATGGTTTATAGTGACAAATTATGATGTTTAGATTATAGGAGAGCATGTAGCAGTATGTACATCACCTATGGGAAATGCCAGGTTCCTCCCCCCCCCCCCTGACATTTTACATTTTGCGTAATATTTCAAAAGTGCAACAGTTTCAGAGCGAGCAATTTTCAGGGAATTTATAGATCATATAGGTTTATCTAAAAACATAATTGCAAAGAAATTCATTTTTACCATTTACCAAAACTATACTTGGGCTTTAACTGCTTACTTTTGTTTTGTATTTCAGTCTCACTCAGAATATCCAGTTAAATTGAGATTGTTTTGTGATGTAGTTTGCATTACAATATATGGATTTCATGTCACAGTTGTAAAAAAATACACGGTATTTTAACCCGTTGGAGACGATTTGATTTCACTATAAGAACACACATTTTCCATAAGCCCCAACACAAGTTAACTCGTACTTGTCTCTAACGTGTTAAGTATTACTGATATCCAGACACACTATTTATAGCAGTCATGAAATCATAAAACAAAAATTAATATAATGAAAGTAGAATAAAATCATAAATACAAAATTTATTCCCCCACTTCCAAAAAAAAAATGATTAAATCGTCGGTTGCCTGCAGAAGGGCCCCAGCATGTCTTCCCGACAGAAGGGCCTTATACTAAATTGTCTCTAACTTGAAAACCATTGGCTCATTTCACATAAAATCAATGTAGTGTGATATTTCCTTCTGTCAGTCTGTTAAGTGCAAATATCAACTAAGGCAATATTTCTCACATTAGAGAAAATTTACTATTAAGGCCCTTCTGCTGGGAACGTATACTAGGGCCCTTCTGCCGGACAACCGACGAAATATTCACAACTATAATGTCAGCTGTATGTAGGGGTACAATACAGATTAGAACTAATTTGGCATATTTTTGCGTGATACCGATGGTGCACGATGGACACTTACCGCACAAATCACGATGCAATCTGGGCTTGGGATTAAATCAGCTTGATAAAAGTCCGGCGATGAGTTTCCGATGAGCCTATCGGCGTGATTGAAAGTTTGCGATCGTGAAGAATGCAACCATTTGTATGCCCGCAGATCGGTATCCGGCGTGCGGTTAAGAATACAGCCGACGGGATCCTTCGGCACAACGCGGGGATCTCCGAGCGCCAGTCGAGGACAGTGGCCGCAGGTCGTGACCCGGGTCGTGAATAACCGATCCGGATCCGGCGCGACCCAAGTGGCAGCCGCGGTCGCGTGGCCGTGCTTTTCATGAAAGTGCATTGTATGTACGTACGTACATGTCCAATGTCCGACTATGAAACTCGGTCTACGTTAGTGTGTGTGGTGAAGATCGACATTTAATGTGGAAAAATTTCGAAAAGCATAAATATTTTACTTGCAATGAGTTGCGATTGTATGTAGACGGCAGACGGGAATTAAAAAATAACAATAATACATGTAGATGTCATACACGCGAAATTAAGAAACAAGTAGAGTTAATCAGCCCGGTGTTGCAAGGCGCGTAGTGATTAGCATTTTTGCGTGTCTCAGAAGATTTCGTTGTCGAATCTTGACCGGAAGTCATTCAATCATATTACTAGTTAGCGAAGGTAGTTAACAGGAATTCTCGCTTACCCCATGAACTATGAGAATGAATTGCGCCGACCAATCGAGTAGTCAGACTGACCATGGGCCGGGAAACGGGACGCATCGTGTCCCCGTTTGCGGCCCCCATCGGCGTGAACGGGTCCGGGTGATTTCGGGATGGTGGAGTGCCTGCCGGTGTCCTAGCCCGGCGCTGCACTGCGAGGCGCGCTAGGTGGCGCATGACACACCTGTATAGTGAGAAGTTTCTTGTTTTTGGGTCTTGAAAAGGAATTAGCTATACTAGTGATTTTTGTTTTTGCAAACATTCATTTAATAATGTACGTCGAGTTTTGGTGTGTCAATCGTTGTATCTAAAGTTCATAATAGCGTGTATTGAACTTGCAACACTGCTTCTGGCATTAGAGTAGCCGCCAGACAAGTATCAAAAATAAACTAACGGGATCATACTGCCAGTCCGGGCCAATTCTCGCGCAAGTGTTCAAGAATGCTTTTGTTTGGGTCCCACCACTTAATTCATATTTTCATTGTAATTTGTGTATATTTCGTATAGATAATCCGTTATTTCTCCCCCCAACCGTTTTAGGCCTAATTGTATAGTTGTTTTTGTATTTAAATGGATGAAATAAATTGAAATTGAAATTTATAGTATAATGGAAGTAATGCGACGGCAGTATGATTCCCGATTTATGATTTTATTTTTGGATACTTTGTCTCTCCCTGCTTACCGAAGCATGGTTGCCAAGTTAATACACCTTATTGTAAGACACACCCCTCCGGGACCTCCGTGAAAAGGTGCTGTCACTTGGTCAAACCGTGAGTCGGTATTTCAGATACCATGACGCAACTGTGTTGTCTCGACTATGACGGAACATGTTTTGTTTAGGCAATGAGGCATGCCTAAAGCGTATACCAAAAGAGGCGACCCCATTCACGCATGCTTGTGCACGCGAACACAAATGCATTCCATGCGCGCGCTGACCCTGCCGGTCATTATTTGTTGGGTAAATGAGACCCACCCATGACGCACCATTCCCGGGTCGAGGTGTGATCTTACATTTGCATAAATGTAGAAATGATTAGATCACCTGGGAACTTTTTTCTGATATTATTTTTGTTGATTCTGTCTGTTGTCCCAATGTTTGCTTTACATTGTTTCGCTAATGATTGGATTGGAAATACAAGGTTTGGAGTTTCAATTTTGTAAACAGAAATTATGGAAATATATTCTCCGTTGACCGCATGTAACAAAGATTGGTAAACGAATTTATTTTGCGGCGTGGTTGATCTTGACGGAATATTATTGCCCAATACGTCATTCTGATATTGGTTTTTCTGCCTGTTCGGGATGTTTCTGTGGCTTCTTGTGCTACATGTATTGATTGGAATGTGAAGTTGCTGAGCTTCAAATTATAATGAAAATGTATATACATGATCTATCATTTAAATAGCGTAATAAATGGCAAAACAGTTTAGTTTTATCGAGTATTTAGGCTTCGACACCTACGACTAATGTTTGATGTGACATTTCCAATATTATTTTACGTTTGTAATGTGTATTCCTGAATTTTTCGTCATTTATTCTACGTGGTAGAGTAGATGATTTAATGGCCAATATTTCCCCATGTTTTGATTGATTTTCACGATTTTCAATAACTAAGAAATCAAAGGACAAAATAAAACAAAAAACAATGCAGCTTTATCAAAAGACAAACAAAAAAACTCAAAGAAATCAATGCCAGCGTTTATGCTGAGTACCCGTTGCCGTACCACATCCCATGTCGAGAATATGGCTGAGCACTTGATTGTCGTGCAATATGTTCACTCCGACATCACCCCGCCACCCATTCAATTATACCACCACCATCAACCACTCATTCGTCCGTCAGTAAATATCCAAGTGCCATCTCATCGACGAAGTGGGCGACGGCGCACACCAAATTAGGTGATGCAATAAATCCATGTAAGTTCATCGCATCACATTACACCCAGTCGTCCACGACACCTACCCGCGGGCCGGCACCACCTTCACCATCACCACGAGTCCACGAACCACTAAATCTTTTGTGATCATCGCCCAAAGAAATTTCAAACCATTATACATGTAATATCATTTTCGACCATACCACATACCCCACCACTCCCACCGCTCAAACCACACCAACATCAGTCGTATGTATTAGCATGTTAACATGTCAGTTTAGTCCAGCGGAAAGATGCATACGCGGATTATGCAAAATGTGCCCCCTTGGATCTGAGTTTGTACGCTATACATCATGAATACATGAAAATGTATTGGTACACGCTTGACGCACGTCTACCAAATACATTTCCATATTGTTCTATACATGGCATGTTTCACGTACAATCAGGCACAGGGGCGCCATAATCTTGCATAATCTCCGTCACGCATTTTTTCCTGGACTAAACTGACATGAATTATTGTTCTCGAACAAACAGCTGTATCTACACTGAATATTAACATCCACACATTCACTGCAAATAGCGGGGAAAGGCAGCAACAGTGACAACGTACTCACCAAGCACGCCCCATACCCTGCCACAGGAATGTTTATGTTCTATGAGTTTGCCTTTCCTTTTCTCGACGACTTCCAAAGTATATATGGCCTCGAAACATTTTTGTCATGTTACAAGTCATGTTCTGGCTCTTTTCGCGGAAATGTATAACAATGCCTCTTTTTTAATTCGCAAACAGGGGTGCCACGCTGAAGATGGGGTCAGATGTCTGCCGCCGAGTGTGGTTGCTTATGGCAATGCCAACCATTGGGGCCCCACAGGTGTTATGCGAATAAGCTGTGACGCTCAAGCCATTGTGGGAACGTGATTGGACATAGCGATCGAAGGAATTGAAAATGTCCGGTCATATGGACTTTCAAGATGATGCATCATGATGAGTTAAATTAGTTTGACTCGATGTCATCAATATCGACATGGGTCATGATCGATGTGATAACTATGACTGATTTATCTTCTAATGAGTTGATGTGATGTGTGTCGATACTTATAAATGATCAGTGATGTGATGATGATGGAGCGTTGATTGTTATTAGTGCGATGAATGATCCATGATGATGCTTGAATGACCATGGCATGTTTGGTTATAGAATAAGTGCTGACAATATTTTGATTCATTGGATCAAATGAATAATTATATGAATATATAATGTTGATTGATGATGGATGTGATGATTTTCAATGATAGATGATGATAGATAATAATAATAATGCATAAAAAAATAATGAGTAATATAATGATATCACCACTGCTAAGTACGTAAAAAGTAATACTTGACTATATATTTTTCCAATCAAACTCGGGAGGTGGATGATTGGGATTGAATGCATGTCACCCCCCCCCGCCGCGGCCCCCACCCCCCCCCCAGCCACTGAAATCAGATTTTATTGTCCTTTACCCTTTATATAAATTTCCCTTTAACCATGTCCATAGATGGCTGTAATAATTGTAATCAATTCACTGCAAATGACGGGGAAAGCAGAACAGTGAGCGGCGTACTCACCAGTCACACCATGCACCCTGCACAGGGAATGTTGGTATGTTCTATGAGTTTGCGCCTTCCTTTCTCACGACTTCAGAAGTATTGGGGAAACATTTTTGTCATTAACATTCATGTTCTCTCCTTGCTTTGCCGCGAGATTAAAAACAATGCCTGCTTTTAGATCAAACCAGCTTCAAAGTGCCAGGTCCCGTAATGGAGTCGAGATGTGCTGCGCGGGCCCTAAACGGTTGACGCCGGCTGTTTGCGTGCTATTGCAACTGCAATCATGGGACGCCGACAGGGTGGGCGTGCGAAACGAATAGCTGTGACGGCTCAAGCCAGCCGTGTCGGGAACCGGTTATTGGACATGGGAGTCGCAAGGAATTGGGAAATGTCCGTCATATAATTCAATGATGATGATCATTGATGATATGCGCATCCGCATGTATCAAATGAATGAAGATGTCCCAATATCATAATAAGCTATGGGAATGATTATCTGATAATGATGATGTGATGTTGATATCTTATAAATGATCATGATCGTCTGGATGTGATGAGCGTGTGCATGATTATTAGTCATGAATGATCATGCATGACTGTTGATGACCATGATGTTGGTTATGAATAATGTTTGAAGATATTTTGATGATGGATAAGATAATATAATAGATTAATAATAATAATCAATGAATAATAATGAATAAATAATCAATAATAATAATCAATAGTGATGTGATGATGATGGATGATGATGGATGTAATAATAATCGATTTAAAAAATAACAATAATGTATTTAATGCATATCATCACTGGTAAGTACTAAAAAGTAATATACTATATATTTTTCACATCAAACCTCGAGGGTATGAATTGAGGATTGAATGCATGTCTCACCCCCCCGCCCCACCCCACCACCACTTGAATCAGATGTTTATGTTTCCTTACCCTTTATATAAAATTTCCCTTTAACCTGTTCCATGAATTGTAATCAAATGCTTTATCTAGTTCCAAGCTGATGCTATGTTGATTTTGTTTTTGATTGATGCGTTGGATTGTTTGGTGTTTATTATCCTTTTATGTTTGACTGAACATTAGGCCATATTCTTTATACTTTCCACTTTTGCTTTAAGTGAATATTGTATATTTATAATACCATAACACTTACATTTCGTTGTTCCTTTCTTCCACATCCTCGCATCTT
>JZLH01S0062344.1:20009-35255 GCA_001188425.1 Eucidaris tribuloides | reverse complement strand
AAACTTTGCAATCTCAAGCACTTCACTTTTTTTCTGTACAGGTATTTTTTCTTCACTGAACATCGTGCATGGTTGAATGAAGTTCCAAAAGAGCAGTCTATTGATTTGGAGGGTTAAATCTCAGACATTGCTATAATATTATCAAAATGAAAAATGCTTTTTTCACAGTAACTTCATACGCAAGCAGCATTTCTTCATCAAATCTTCTCATAAGTCGTTATTGTGTTTAGTTTTGTTTTTATGTTTTGCACTTTTCCTTATCACCTATCACTTAATCTCATCTCCCTTTTTCCACAGTCTGGCATGATTAGTCATTCTTAGGAGCACTGTTCACATATGGCCAAGGTATCCACACATAGTCCTGAGTCTATGCTGCCATGGAGATTTTTGTGTGCACAGGTTACTATAGGATCTGGATAAAAAAAATCACTGATGCATGGAGAAGGCACTCACATAAAAATCCCCCATTATTAGTACAGTTGTGTGTATGTGGTCCATATCCTGGACCAAATATGTAGGTGTGAAGGTATCAGCCACATAACAAAAGATATGACTTTTTTTTGCTTTGATTAGTATGTTATAATGTTAAGAAAGCAACACAGGTACAGGTGTATCACATGTGGGACGGCAAACCAACTACAGTTGCTGCGGAAATGGCATATTCTTTGTTTCAGGATAGGAGCTTAACACATACCTTGGAACATTTTTTCCACATAGGTGCTGTTGCAGTCATAGATCAGGCCTTTTTGGTGGACGTGCTTCTGTCAGCATCAGCCCATGTCTTTTGGTGTGTAACAACTTGATGATTCCCCCCCCCCCCCCGTGCAAAATAAAAATAATAAATATCCATCTCAAAGAATCATGAGGTCCTAAAGGCAATGTTGCACCCAGAACAAACAATTTTAAGGCCCAAAATTCCTAGGAGTACCAAATCAATCCTCTCATACCGCTTTTATACTTACAACTGAAGTGTAAGTCCAGAGTGAGTTGATACGTTTTTCAATCCGGACTGAATGCAAGTACGTGTACCTCTCAGATTTACCAGCACTGCAGTTGGCATCTGTACTAGTTTCCATGGTTACAATGCAATTTCATGTAATCTGTTTGGTGAGATGATGCAGTAATGCACTAACACACTTCCGATCTGGAGTTACTCTGCTTATAACCCTCTTCTCAAAGTGGGTTGAGGACTCGACTTGCCCTACTCCAGAGTTACTCCACTTTGGCAATAAGTATGAAATTGATAAAAGAAAATAAACAAACAACCAACCAACCAAAATCACATGTGCGATTCCAGCTCCAAGCACTGGAAGCTCAATGTTTATTCATACAAATGTGATTTCTTCTTGGACTAGGAACACCTTTCCAGTCACACATTAGCCATGTTCAGACGTGGGTTCCTAGTTGGAGTAAAATTTTATTACACAGCAATTAAAATTCTAATGATGTTTATCTAACCATGACCCTGTGTCCACACGAGGGATCACAAGAGAAACTCTGACCAGTTTAGCAGGCCTTTGCGGGGGATCATCGCGGGGGGTCAGAGTAACTTCCGGAAATGGTAGGGCTGTGTACGTCGACCTTACGATTTTAATCTGTATTTAGTAGAGTAAACAAACCTTTTAAGCTTACCTACGGAAAATTAAACATGAATTCGTCGTAAGGTCATACTCCGAGTGCAGCTAGTACGCGTGTCCACACGGGCAATTTACTCGAACCAGCTAGTCGTGATAGCGAGATACTCCTGGAAAAACCAGGAGTATTTTGGTTGGAAGAAGGTCGGAGGAACTTACCATGACCTCTGTTCAGACGGGCACTACTCCGACATTTCCTCCAACCTTCCTCCGACCCTTCCTCCGACCATACTCTCCCACCAAAACGGCCTGTGTCTGAACACGGCTATAGCAATTGGGTAATCTAAAAGGCAAGGAGTTAAATCCTCTGTCATTCTGAATCCATCTGCAGAGTACGATGAAGATTACATCACCCCGGTGGACGATTCCTGCTCGTCACCGCAGCTGGGTCGGCCGTTGCCCCCGACGCCGGACGTGGTGGACAGTCAGCTGACATTCAGTAAGGGTCTCCAGCAGGCCTTGGAGACCAGGTCCAGGACCCAGAAAGGGAACAGCAAGAGGATGACGACGAGGCAGCACTCCATCGACGAGAGCGCCGAAGAAGATATCCCGGGGTTAAGGTATGAAGTTAGCCAAAAGAATCCTAGGCTGGAGCCATGAGGTTTTCTGTTTTCTGATTGAACAAATTCTGTATTATTTTGGTGCTATAAATGACAGATTCTGTATTATGCAATATGCATTGGAACTGAAAAAAACTATGAAAAAAAGAAAACGACATCCCAGATATATAAATAAAGATACATTAACGAAAGTGTCAAAGAAGATATCCCAGGGCTGTGGTATGAAGTTAGGCAAAAGAAACCTAGGGTAGGAACATTTTAAGCTTTTCTGTTTTCTGAATGGTCAGATTCTGTGGTGTTTTGGTGTTCTATAAGTCAGAATCTGTGTTGTGCAGTTGAATTGAAAAACAAATCTCAAATTTATAAAACAAAAGATTTGATTCTATTTGTTTTATCTGAGAGAGCGTTATAGGGCTTCCAGCCTCAACACAGAATTTGAAAGTTCATTAATTATGCCAATTTATTCAAAATCACTAAAAATTCTACTAATCCTTTATTTCCAAGCACATTTTAATTCTGTTTGTTTTATCATAAAGGAATTGGTAGGAGCTTCAAAACTTTTATGCAGAATTTTGAAAATTATTAATTATGCTTACTAATGCAAACTAGTCAAAATCAATACAAAATGACAAAAATGCCACTTCTTTATTGTTTGGTGGCTCCTGATTCTGATTGCTCAGACTGATAAAGCTAGGTCACGGTGTCCAAACTTGTACAAAAATTTAATTGTGCTAATTCATTCAAATTCATTTAAATCACACACACATTTTGTGTTTGTTTGTTTCATCTGATAGAGCTTGGTGGGGGCTTTCAAAATTCCATACAGAAATGTGAAAATCATTACATATGCTAATTTATGCAAATTTTTTCATAATCAGTGAAAAACGACCAAAAAGCCTGGCATAATTTTGAAATGCGTTCAGTCTGAAATCGCAAGATGCAGGCAAGACATATATCATGCATTGCATAACTTTCTTGTTTGTTAAAATTATTTCATTATGTTTAATGTTTTTATTCCATTCTCTCCTTTTTCTCATATAGGAGAGGTCCAGAGGGAAATAGCTTCAGGAAAGCTATCATTGAGAGACCGCACCCAAGTGTAGAGGTAAGTTGATCAATCCCCCCTATAAAGACAAATGGAATTGTCCATTTTGAATATGAAAGAAGCCATTCACAAGCAGATATCACGATCAAGATAAAGATAAAAATATGGCCAGCCATGGTAGTTGACTTGCTAGGAGCAGATGGCACATGAAAAAGAAACACTAACTCATTTGTGTATGTCACCGTGCATCACAAAACCAACAAAAAGTAGCCAAAAATGATTTTTCAGTTAACATCAGATTCTGATAGGGTAGTCTCTCAGCTTTAAAATGATATATCATTTGTCGAAAATGGATGTTCCTAATCCTTTAAAATAAGAGAGAAAATGTTTAACCCGTTCAGATGTTACTTTTGAGAAAAACGGCTTTGAAGTTAAGAGTCTATTCAATCATCTGCACAAGCAGCACAAAGCGCAGGGGAACAAAAAGGTGATTTAAAACTCCATGGCAATCACTATGAAGGGATTATCAGACAACCACCAAACTTAGCAGGCATATTAATTAGGTCCTCTTCATTATTCTATATGCAAGTTTCAATACACCAGTGTACTTCATTCAAAAGTTATGGAGTGTAAAAGTTATTGGTCAGTCCTTACGTACATTTTTCACGCTGTCGGATGGGAACCTGTGACAACCGAAACAACATGGGCATAGAAAATTTGCCCAAAATTCAACTTAAACTGCATGTTATACTTCCAAACTTCATATTTGGGTAGAAGAAGAGTTGCACTTTCAGAAAATATCAAAAACTGAAAATCAAACATGTTGACCCATTACTCATATTTTCAGCCCTGGTATAAATTTACCCCCGCCGAGTTGTTGGTGGTTTCGTGATGCACGGTCACATATGTGGAGTTGCCTAGGTGCAGTAGATTGTGCTCTGCCTTTTACGCTTGGAAGACATGTTCCATTCCAGCCCTGGCATTTGTTGTCCCTTTCCAAGATGATTTATCCACATTGCTGCTATGCACCTAGGAACGAAATAGGGACCTGGTGGAAACTAGTTTAATAATATTAATTGCAGGGCCCTCTGGGAGAGCAGTGTTAATCGCTGAAGATAGTACCCTGGGTAAATGAGACAGTAGTAGTACAGTTCGACCTCGATTAACCGGGCACATTGGGATCAGCAGCCATCCGGAAGAGTGATATGGCCGGATAAGAGAGATAATGTACAAACACAGTATAGGGGGGAGTTAATACATGTCATAAGTTATAGTAAAACAACCCACACACCATGTGCAAATGGCAACAGACCACACACTTGTGAGGCTTTATTTACTGTCCCTGATACCCAGCTGATTTCTGTGTACACTTCTGATAAAGGTGTATCAATTACAGGCAATAACTGGTAAGTCCACTGTCCGGATAATAGAGAGCTCCGGTTAACTGATGGCCGTATAATCGAGGCCGAACTGTAGTAGTAGTAGTAGTAGTAGTAGTAGTAGTAGTAGAAGTAGTAGTAGCGGTGATAGTAGTAGCAGTAGTAGTAGTAGTGGTGGTAGTAGTAGTAGTAGAGTAGTAGTAGTGGTGCTAGTAGTAGTAGTGGTGGTAGTAGTAGTAGTAATAGTAGAAGTAGTAGCGGTGGTAGAAGTAGTAGTACTGTAGCAGTGGTAGTAGTAGTGGTAGTAGTATAGTAGTATAGTAGTAGTAGTAGTAGTAGTAGTAGTAGTAGCAGTAGTAGTACTAGTAGAAGTAGTAGTGCCATTTGCTCAAGTTGTCTGTGTGATGGGAGTCTGGATTCCAGGTGCCTACTGTGGCTTTCACCTGCTCTGAACTCGTAAATATCCAACCGCCTGTGAATAGTACATGCAGCTAGACACTGTCTAGCTTTAGTGGTATGGGTTTCGGACCTGGTTAGCTTTGATCAACAAGTATTTTGTTGTTACTAGACAAATGAATACATCTTTACAGTAAGACAAGTGCAGCAGTTTTGTAAAATTCCAACACTTTTGTGCTATGTATAGTCTAATTTGAGGGTTAACAGGCCTTATTTCACCAAAAGGGGGCTTGGTTGCCTCAAAGGTAAATGACATGATTGGGGTAGTCCTCAACTTGGGCTGAAATTACTCTAGAATCAAGTAAACTATGCACGGATTCTCCTGTGAAAATCTTGTCAAACGTTGACTCCTAAAACAAACAATGTCAATATCACTCGTAGCATGGAAACCTGCTGTGTGGCTCTCTATGGGGCTTATTTTTATCGTCCCGGGATTAAATTAAGATACTCCGATGTTTATGCTTTGATTCTCTTACAGTAGACACAATTACAGACAATACCTCCCAGGTGGGAGATCCACTCCTTATGTGTATGAGTTGGTATACGATTCTAACCTCATTTAGTTCTTCGAGCTTTTCAAGTCGTTCCCAATCATGTCACTAACCTGAAAGATATGGGAGATAAAAAATAAATATATTGGGGTGAAAATCAAGGACAATGGGTCTTTTAACTCTGTGTTTGCTCTGATTGCTCGATCCTGTGCTCCTTATTATAACCCGTGTGGCTACTGGGAACGCGATGTGTCCTGTGTTAAGCTTATGGGATTTGTCAAAATCTCGGAGGCAACGGGTTAATACATTTACTATGAGCATCAGACTTTCCAATATCTTCTGCTTTTCCACCCAACCCATAATTAGTACATTGTAAATTAATTTGGCTTAACAGATTGTCGAGGTAATTATCACACAAACAGATCTGGTTCAAGACAAATATGAACATGATCTGGAAAGTATAATAGGCTCCATAAATTATTCATATAATTACTGTCATTAAGTACAAATTGTTCAATAATATCACATCAGATGAAAATATGTTTTAAGTATTTTGCTGTAGACATCTTTGGGTAAAATGGCAATATATTTAGAGTCAAGTACAGAATCTATTCATGCTTGGTGTAAAAAACAAACAAACACTTAGGCAGGAAATTGCATAAGGTTTAATTTTTGTCTGCAGAGTATGTTGTATATATTCAGAAAGTTAGAATTCATATCAGGAAATAAAGGTATCATATATGCAATGAATTCTTATCTGTAATATAAATAGTACAATAAATCATTAGTATGTGGCCATTCTCTCATAAAAATGAAATTGATATATTTCACTAACTAATAGTTTGACAATTGATATTCTTTAATGGTATATTAAATATCCAAATGAGGGTTAGCTAGAACTATCATAAATTTAGTTTTGGGAAATACCATACAGGAAATAGATGTCTGGATTAAAGGAAATGGAAACAAAGAAAATATATTGATTTAATGTAGATTTAAAAGGATACATTCACCAGACAGCTGTGTGAATTCAGTGAATACAGAATATCTTAACCCATCAGCAAAAGTTTCAATTAAATTGGATAATGCAATCAAAAGTGTTTTTTTTTTTTAAGTTTAGATAGAATCCTTATGCTGTCTTTTCCAAATGACATTTGAAAAATATGTTGGCACCACAAAACACGTCTTTCAATTGAAACTGTTTAGAAAACTTCACACTTTTATTTTTCGTGGTAAAACATAAACACGTTCACAAACAAACAAACAGAAATTCTTGTGACTCAGGTATGTTAGGGCAAATATAATTTTGCAAGTTATTTTAAATGAGTTAGGTCAACTGGGTTATAAATATCCCAGATAAATGAAGAAAAAAATGCAAAAATTCAAATTTAAAGGAGTTTTGTGATTTCATGATGTCAAAGATTCAAGGAGAGATTCCATCTATATCTGTATTTTGGTATATAAAACAGAAACATATTGATAAATTTTATAGCAGAATCTATTATTTTTAGATTGTCATGGGCTATATACTTCAAGTTTATGTACTAAATCAGAGATCTTTATTTACCTTTTTTTCTTCAACTAGCCAGCCAGACAAGATAGCTGTAATTTTATTTGGTCTGCTGGACCTTTTAGTTGTTTACTAAATGTTTCTTAAGAATCTGATATAATATATTGTCTTTTGGGTTACTTGAGAAAGTTGAGATTTTAATAAGTCTGCAATGGTTTTGGTAAGTTATTTTCTTGTGGCTTTGTGTTAATTTGAATACTTTGCGTCTATCTTGATCCGTAACAGCACACCATCAAGCCACCAGTCAGTGTCAAGCCGCCAGATGCTACCAAGCCTGTCCCTAGACCCAAACCTAAAATAGCGACCAAACCACCTGTCACAAAGGTAAGGAGGACCAAATAAATTGAACCAGCAGAAAGGATTGTGAGACATGTATGTTTATTGGACATGAGGGTGAAAATTAAAACATGCAAGAAATCAATAGGCTTCAATATTTTTTGAAACTAAATATCTTAGATGATAAGTTTTCCATGAAAATTACATAAATAATTTATCATATGTCGTAACACAGTGAATTTTGTACAAGGGTAATTAATGTTAATGTGGGTATTTTTGCCTTTTGTTCCCAGGGGGGCCAGTGTCATTACAAGGTGTACACCATGCGCGTGTATAGATTTTCAAAATGGACCCTAAACACGTAATTGAAAGTCGATCTCAGAATACCCTAAACACGTATTCAAGTTTGAAAAGATACCCTTTTGAAGTAAACATTCGGTTAAAAGTATACCCTTTTTTCCTGATTTTGGCGATTTGGATACCCTTTTCAATGTACGCGCGTACATCGTCCGACCGTGAAAAACAACCCTTTTTACGCGTTTTTTCACACGCACATGGTGTACACGTTGTAATGACACTGGCCCCCCTGGGATTTTGTTTTGTCATTCACGGCATGTAAGGAAGGACCATTTGCCACAGAGAGAGAATGATTGATTGCGACTACATTTGTTAGATAGGTAATCTATTTATGCACATGTTTTAGGATTCATGGTACTCTTGGACAACTACTTTGGTACGAATCCAACCATAACCGATGATGGTCAGACACCCATGTCCAAAATTTGTTGTGTCACTCATGCACCGTTTTTTAAACATACATACTTGACGGCATTGTAGAATTAAGAATCGCCAATGGTATCGACAGCATGCAGTCCTGACATTATATCTAATATGCGTAGTCATCGCATCCATTCATAATCCAAGTGGGAAGCATATGAGCCCTTGCGACTCTAAAATTGTTGTGTCGACTCCAGTTTGAAATATGACCTGCTTGTTTTTTGTCATTTGATTAGTGTTTAGATTGTGATATTTCATGTCACTTGTTGGTAAAACAAATTTCTAAAACTCATAATTGGAAATATCATGTTGCAAATAGATGTTAGTGGCATTTTCATAATATGTGATGTGGTTTACTTTTAATATCTATGATAAAACTGTAGTGATGGTCCACAATCAATTGGTAAATTTGCGAAATTCCGAAGGCATCCAATATTGTATGATGCAGGTAATTGTATAGAGGAACTTATCTTTCGTCATGCATTAGTGTAAACTACAAGAAAATGGTGTAGGAATGACCTTGTGAGTGTTTGCTTCATTTCGCAATCAAGCTGTCTCTCAGAGTTAAATCAAGATGATAATTAATGATAGGCGTTGTTTTAAGATTCAAGATTTACAAATGTTTTAAGTTTTTTTAATTCTAACTACATTCACTTCAATGCTGTGTGTGTCTCTGAAAAAGTCACAAATGAAGCCTGACAAATTGTACTTAAAAATAATCATTAAGTGCTTTTAAACAGGGAATTCAATAAGTGACTATCAGTTTTCACGTAGATGTTCCGTGCGTTTTTTTCTCCACTGAGATTCACATTATAATTGTGCTGCTTTCATAGTGCGTATGTTTTTAGTGACAGCGTGACTGTCTGATGTTTTTTGTGTGTTCTAGAGTGTTTATTTGTGACTTTAAGACATTCAGCGTGTTTTATTGAGCTACGTATTTACCGGATAAAATTTAATCGGTACATAGCAAGAAGTTTGTTTCTATTGATTGCGTTCTCGAAAGCACGATGATCCTAACGGATCGGTACGATTACGGCTAAGAGTCGTTGACTGGCAATGCACAAGGGTATTTTGGGATGACGCGCGTCGAAATTTATGCGCCCAATCAAACACGGCGCCTGCAGAGGTCAAATTCGGATACCGTGATTTTGTTTATCCGGTTCTCACCGGTCAAAAAGACGGATAATAGGGATAGAGGTCTGTTTTCTATTGGCTCTTCTCGATAAAAGACGGATAATGGCGGAGAAAGGTTGTTTCTATTGACGTCCATACGGTATTTTCTCCGCTATTATCCCTCAAAGGCAGGATAAATACCGGCAAAATTTCTCCGCTAAAAAAGACGGATAATGTGCGGAGGTCTGTTTCGTATTGAGATCTTCTCCTCCATTAGGCCGGTTGCATCCGGAAAACTACCTTCAATAGAAACACGCTGAACTATCGTTGTAGGTCAGTATGTCAATGTTTGATTTTTTTTTACATGGTGGCTTCAAAATCATGTTGAAATATTCTTTAACGTTTGTATTGACAATCCTTCCTTTTATTTACATCTTTGATGAATGAAATGATTAAATTGCGAGAAGATTTTGTTCTCTTTTGGTTTTCATCATCTAAAGCCGAAGCCTGTGAGTCCTCGCAACACTACCCTCCTCTTGCAGGTCAGGCATCAATTAGGTCATCGGATAAAGTCTACAACAGAAGGGTTAAGTCCTGATTACTACTAAGTGGAGCAGTAAGTTCTCACATGCTTATATAAGTAAGTGTACTTTAGAGATTATCATAAGTCTAGCTGTGTAAATTTTCAGTATTGTTAACTTCACCCATTTTTACTCCTCTTGTCTTCAGGCCTATATTATAGTAATTTGAAACACATAAAATAATCTATTGGGGCAAATCCATAAAATATGCACGTCCGACGCCCTATATTGGGACCTTACCGGAAAGTGATTTCTTGATTCTATTCTTAAGGGTTATAATTATGTTGCACGATTCACAGCATTTTAGAGAGTCGACTAGTCCCCACAATAGTCCGGACTGGACGACATTATGCGACTATCGTGTCAACGTTTGTAGTGTGTTCAAGGAATTGGGTTGGTGGTGTGGGATGCATCGCCAGTGTCCGCACGCCTCCCGGAGTCGCAGTGAGGTGCAGCATATACGGCACACATATATGATGGATTGCATAGCGATTATAGCTGATCAAGTACATTTTTGGAATTCATGTTTGATGATAGATTATGCCGATTCACAATGAAGAAAACGTAAAGGAAAAGAATAAAGAGTCAAAAGACAAGCAAGGCGTACACGAAAGCAATGCAATAATTTGCATAACATGATTGGTAGTTCTGTTCAATTTTTACCGTCTTTTTGACTCAGTTTTTTAATACAAATTAACAATAGTGATCAAAAAGTTGACTATTGCGTTCACGATAGTCGGAGTCGCGACTCGTGTAGGCAGTCGCGATACGACTTTTCGCGACTTAGTCGTGCGCACACTTTGTTATGAGCTCTGATACTTAGTCATGCTTGAGCGCAGTTTGTGAAGTGAACGCATTAAGAATGGAGAAAATGGGGGGTATGATATACAAAAGTTGATTATTTTTATGGAATTGCCTATTGCAGCTTTTTCTAACACTGTATATCAACTGTAAAACCCGCATATCAAACTCCTTAAAGTCAAGTGTATAGTTTTTGTAAATGATGAAGATATTAAATTTCCTCCTAAATGTCTTGTAATAGAAATATTAATCGCCCTGAAAATCATGAACATTGAAACGTTCTTTCAGAAATTTGATAATAATTTTAAAAGTCTCATTCCAGTTCTTTTAAGTGGATCGCCCTGTTACTCTTACTTTTCACGTAAAATAGACTAAATATCGTGATTGCATATGTCTAATTTCAAGAATACTACAAAGAATACACAATGTATTCTGGACTAGGTTTGAAGGAGGATTTAAATCATAAGTTATCTCGTTATATGATTTGATATATTGTGAGATAAAGAAAGTTAGCTTGAAACGTAAAGCTGTAAAAAAAAAAAAGAGAGACGAGAGAGAAAGAAAAAAAGACAAGATGATCTTGTTGGAACCCAAAAATTCATTGTTATATTAAACTCTCAGAGGCACATATATGTTCTCTGGCAATATTGATATTGAATTGGCCACATGCACGGTTAGATTTGCCTAAGAAGATTACAATAGAAATGAATGAACAAATAAATTAAATTTTTTGGGCAAAGATATGACATTATTTTGGGCGAAACTTTTAGCAATTATGCTGGAGTTATAGAAAGAAATGGCACCTTTGATTTTTTTTTTACCTTGGGTAGATTCTCAACATCGTAGCCAATTATTCTAGTATGTCCATGCTCTTAGTCACATTCAGGAAGATTTATGGATTGATCGAAGCGAGTTAAAGATAAGTTTTGTGACTTAGTGGATTTTTGTCTTGAAAAAAAAAATCCATCAAGTCTGCACCCTTACTAATTTCAGGAATTGTGGATAGTTTGTCTGAATACCAACCGACAGTGGATAGAATAGACAACCAACACCAGCATAAGAGAAACTTTACCGTATTAATTGACAAAGGTAACAATGTGAGACTTGAAAATATGTCTTGTAGAAGTACGCTATGAAATGGCAGATCATGGCTATAGAAATATTTTTGTTTGTTCTGTGTTTGACAGGTTACTTCGAAGATATTCGAAATTGATAGGCATGTACCGTCATACGATTGGCTCAGAGCAAAGGAAAGGTATGTTTATTTCACCACAACACATTGGAAAACAAATGGTAATGCAAAGATGTCGGAAGAAAAATACAGAAAGGAAACAGATTTTTTGCGTTTTCCAAAAGGGGCGTTGAGCAGGCTGTACAAGATTTCGGTGATGATGAGGAAAATTAATAACAAAAAAAATTAAGTTAGTGGGGCACTCTCTCCTTCGCTCTTGTTTTTTTTTTTGTTCAATTGCGACAGATAATGTGTACAGTATTGACATTTTATGATCAACGTGTACAAATATGGTAAAGAAAATTTAAGTATTCAAAAATTTAGTTCTTCTTGGTAAGTACTGTGTCAGACTAGGTCACGGCATGTGAGAGCAAGTGGTTTTTATTTATACGTATTTGATGAGTTTTGTATATTTTTTTTGGTTGAATATGTCCATCATGGCTGAGCATTGTATGCTTCAGTCTTGGTGAATGAATAAAAAAAAAAAATGTACTTCCTTATAAGGTTCTTGAAGTTTGCAAGGGGGGAATAAAATTATCTTAGATTTAGCATCAACTCAGTCATGGTTTGGTTCGATGAGTTATGAGAAGCTGTGCTCTTAGTGCATTTGTCATTTATGCAGTCAATAAATCTTACATCAAATCTTTCTTATACAAATTTCAGGTAAATAATGTTCCTTGAAGAAAGCAAGATTGGCAGCAGTCCATGTTAGGACTCTAATTTCACACGACCACGCAACCTCTCAACAACAAGATCTACTCAGTTGCTTTATCAGGAAATATTGTAAGGTGATTGAATAAATAATGGTATAATGTTTTGCCTAGGAAATAGTTAAAGCTTTATCAGTATATTAGTGACTAGCCTGTGGTGGATGCAATATAAATCCCATAAAATCTTAGTAGGGTTTACTGAACTTTTCAATATGATTCATATAAAGCAGAGAAAAAAATAGATCATAGAGGAAACCACTACTTCAAATATTGAATAGGCGCAGATTGCAGGGAGTGTATCACAAATTTATGGATAGTGTTTTCATGTGACCTTTGTAGGTAACATCAGAATTAGTTGGTGTTGGCAGGCACAAATTTTAAGCGCATGTCAATTTCTAGGGAGTTCTCAATCCTCAAATTATGTTAATGTATGGATCCGGAAGTTTTGTTTGTTTCAAATTTTCCATGTTCAAGTGGGACTCTACTGCTGAATGGCATATTGGGATACCAAAGAATTGAACGTCATTGAAATACTAAAGGTTGTGTGAGTGTCCGTACATAAATCATAGTGTGTCTCAAATATGGCTGATATTGGTGTTGTAGTATATTTGGCAGAGAAGCTTGATAATTTGTATTCTAGAATTAATATACGCAGGATAACTAATGAAACATGTCAACATTTTTGAAATGGTAAAAATATAACACACAATCCTCTATGATATATTCTTGTAAAATGTCTTCATGATTGATAGATTGTCATTTATATTTGATAATTAAGTTATTAAGATGTATTAGCTTTGTGTAACATGCATTTAACCAATTTCATCTGGAACGCGCAAAGCATGCTTTTCAAATTTGCTATGTCTTCTTAGTCTGTATTATCTTGTATCTACAATTAATTTTATACAATTTTTTCGCAGGTACTGAATGTGGGACAGCCAGAAACGAGATGGCAAGCACTACAAGAATCATTTCGAAGATCAGGTAGGGATTCTTTAACTTGTGTAATAAAATGATTATGTTGCAGCTTTGGACACCAACTATTAAACATTATAGTTACAAAATTAGTGACAAATTAGAAATTATTTATATTGGCAAATTTTTAAGTTCAGGACGAGTAAATCATTTCACTCGCCCTCAGGGCCACAAACAGGTTGAAATGGGTTATATTGAAAATCGACCGTTACTGTCAGCCATCTTACATTGACAGAGACTTCATCTCTCTCATTTGGCGGAAGATCTCCTTTCCCCACCATTTCAAGTTGCAATTCTCGTGCTGAAGTGACTCTCCTGTTGAACTTCGGGATTTTTTTCCAGTTTAAAAACATCTGAACGGCTGATTCCCTATGCTACCAGTGTCTTGCGAAGGTCTAAAAATGAAGTCCTGAAAAAAAATTACAGTTCAAAATGATATAGAGTGTTTTTAAAAGTGAAAATCAGTTCCCCATAGAATGCCGTGTCTAGAAGTTTTTGTCAGCTAACAATATTTCATCGTGCAATTTTTCATCTGTTCATATTTTTCAAGTGAAGCATAACTGTCTGAAGTTTTTGTGTGCTAGGGAGTTTTATTTGTCCACTCAAATTATGATCAGATAGCACGTTTGACTGGTTTTTAAAAAATGGAGTTCCAACAATGTTATACTAAGGTGTTAAAAATAACATTTGTCAATTTTAAAAATTAATAACAGCAAAACTGTAAACAGATAATACTGCAATTGGAGTATAGTTACAGCATAAACTGGAATACCGGTATTTTTGTTTAGGTGGTCTTGAAAGACGATATAATAATCAATTTTATGTAATTCATGCTTTTTTAAAAAAAGTTAGGGTTCAGATTTTGCTCATATCCAACGCCCTGTAAAATTGATTACTGTAAAGAAATCGAATCGGTGTGTGTGAGAGTGTGTGCTATCCCACACAATAGCATTAGACAAAGGCTGTTGGATAGTGAATAAAGCTAGCGTCGCCAAGGCTACTTACTAATGAATATTAATAAAGACTGCTGAGTGATAGATTGCAGTACCAAAAGGTTTCTAAACCGTGGCCGTATTCACGTCATTGTCTGTTGCGAATTGTGTGGGGCATAACAACACCACACACAATTTGGAGTTTTGTAGCAGTTTTATTTTGTACAGGGGGTGGATAATTACAAATCTGAACGCCTTCTTTTAAATAAACATGAATTAATAAAATGATTATGATATATATTCAAACCACTTCAAACAAAATGGTCATATCTGGCTTGTAACTATACTCAATGCCAGTAATAGTTTGTTGTAGAGTTTTTGTGTTATTAATTCAAAATTGACAAATATGTATTTGTAACACTAGTTATAATTCCTTAAGTTTATTCTTCTTGCATAATGAAGTAAAAAGCACAAAATATGGTACAGAACTTATGTCGCCATATTTGTGCATTCCCGTGCTATTTGGTGATCAATATGAATTGAGATGTTTGTACGCAGCATAAAAAAACATTTTGATGTAGAACTAAAGGAATCAATAAAAATACTCACATAAATGATATAACTTCAGGAGTTGATCCTTCGACTGATCTCCTGTTGGCAAGGGGTTCAGGCAGGAGAAGTTTGGACCTTTGAAGTGACTTTAGGGTTGGACATT
>JZLH01S0062330.1:4120-15599 GCA_001188425.1 Eucidaris tribuloides | reverse complement strand
ACTAAAAAGTGTTGGAACATGAAAAATGAAGAGGAAAGTAGTTTCAATGTCTCCGGCAATGTCTACCTCATTCCCCCAAAATTTGCATAAAATATTATTTGTATCTTCTTAAAAATAATTTTTGATGGTTTTCTGACCAGAAACACTCCTTCTGAAACTTGAAATTTAGAGTAACAAAATACTTAATTAAATGGAATATTCAGTAACAGGCAAGTTTAGCCAGACCGCTAGACAAGGCAGTGAACAGGACACCACATCTGGCAATTCTCTGAACCGACAGCTGAGGGGAGATTTCACTCCAGTGACTGTAGGCCTGCTTCCAATCCAGCTGCTCCAAGTTCGTCACTTTTTGACTTAATACCTTCAAAAAATCGGGTTAGAATTTCAGGAAAATAATTTCTTACAGTCCTGTGACACTTTTGTGGTTGAATTAATAACTTTCAAGTGCAGAAATTTACCAACAAAATCGTAACTTAGAGTTTGAAATACGATTTTACAACACCATTTAACACATGTGGGACTACATGTAAGCATTCACTGAGAAGCTAACTGGCGCGTCCGTCATGAATTTGCCGATAATTTTGCTGCTTTTTAGAACTTTTAAAAAATGTGAATTTCAAACATTCTGCTAACCTTCTTTGCTACTTTTTCAATGATTGTGTATTGAGGCATTTCTGCTATTTTTTAAGTTCTTGCCAGAATTTTCGGCGATCTTCATTTTCTTTTCTAGCTTGATGCAAGATTTCTTTTCCTAAATCAGTTAATAAGAGTATGTACTGCTAGCGCGACGGCACGGCTGCCCCGACTTTCTGCTAATTTTGCGTCTTTGGACGGGAGCGATTTTCATGTTTGGAGTCGCTCGGTACTTAGCAGTTTTTGGCAGTTACGAGAGCGATCTCAGAGCAGACAAGAGTGAAATCGCTCGTCGCTCCCGTGTATTTTCAATGCTGGTACGGCCAATGAGAAGCAGCAAACTGAGTGGAGGTCCTACCAAATTTACCGAAACGAATTGATTATTCGGGCTCTTTCGTACCAGCGTGCGCGTCCATCGCGGTCCGCTGAGTACTGCAACGAAATAAACACTCCACCGCGTATTTTGTATACAGTATGTAACTCGAAACGGAGCTAGCGAACAGGGTGACGGCCCTGAGTTTGTTTTTTTTCTCATCAGGCCGGTCGATGGCCACGATTCAGTCCCTTTAAAACACACTCTTGCTGAAATGTACAAAATATGGGTTCGTATTTCGTAATAAGCACCTGTTACTCTGAGGCTCTTGGCTCTACATCCTTAATGTTTATAAACTTCTTCTTGGCAATTTGGTATGTTATTCTTGCTTTGTTTTTGTTTCTAATCAGATCTCATATAATGGTTGAACGGCAAGCATTCCAGCCAAATATATTTTGTGCCAACATTTGTTCATTTCACCTGCTTGCAATTGGTCAGTATCCCCGTGTCTGGAAGCCGCCTTCCCCATGTTGTATTTTTAAAGTCTTATCACAGGAACTAATTGAAAGGGGTTCCTAGCTGTGCCTTACCAACTGCTCTGAAATAAGACCTTGCCTGCGCTGTATGGAAATAGATAATGTCAACAGCTAGTGGGTAAAGGTTTTTTTTTTTTTGCATCAGGTAACAAGGTAACAATTAAACTGTTTATTTGTTTGTATTAGTCTATTTCAGGATCTCACACGTGACTACTGTGTAAAACACTGCATGAAATACCTCTATTTGTCTATTTCAGGATCTCACATCGGTGACTTCTTGTGCAAAACACAGCCCTCCTCCTTAACACTTTGAGTGCTATCGGTAACCTGTTCGCCCAGTGGTTGACTTCACTCAGGTACTATTTCGGCGAACCTGTTCCCTGAGAAATGACAATCGGATTCACATATCTTTAAATCTCGAATGACAATGTCACTGAAGTTCCTTACCAATGACATTTATTCGTCTAAAATGAATACACATATGAACCAAATAAATTTGAGATTAAAATGTATTGTCTTGCATAGCATTTGCGATTTTACAGAAAATCATACAATTTAGGAAAGGTTAATACACATCTACGTCCGCCAAACAATCCAGTCCCTGTTAACAAACCTGCGATTTTTAGCCCCAAGCACCCAAAGTGTTAAGGCCAAGGTTCACCCTGACGTCAAGTTGGTTTTAATAAAAGCAGAATAATGATAGAGAAACATATTTGTGAAAGTTTGGCGTAAATCCACCAAAGAATACAGAGTTATGAGGCTTCAAAGTTTCAGTTTTGTGACGCTCACGATGCCGCAGCCATTACTCTTGTTGTATAAAATCCATAAATTGCCCATTTTTTAATGGTGTTATGAAATTGAATGGTGTTTTCACAGAAGCCGACTATGATAATAAGGTTTCTGATAATATATGAATGCTCATGTAAAGAATAATTTTCAAATTTCTGAGAAAAACGGCACTTTATGGAATTTATATAACATGACACATAGGAGCCTGCTCGCATGTGACAGTCACAAATTGAAAACTTTGAACCTTGATAACTCGTGTTATTCTTGGGTGAGATTTTCCGCCCAAACTTTCACTAATATGTTTCTTATCATTATTCTGCTATTCATAAAAACCAACTTTGATGTCGCGCGTGAACCTTGCCTTTAAGTTCTGCCCAAGTTAAAAAAGAAAATCAAAAGTACATGGTATCGAACTTGTTTCGTTTGTACTGCAATTTTTGACATTGTTTGGAAAGAGATTACTGATTAGCACTGTTCCATTCTTGGGTTTTTTTTCATTCATCCAAAAATTATTGTAAATCTTCCTCCTGCAATATTAAAATTTGGAACATATTTTTAATTTGAAAATGAGATAATCTGATACCCCCAAGACAAAAGCAACAACAAACTGTGTGGTGGTGGGGGGGGGGGGTTAAAGAAGGTCGCTACTTCTTTTTTGTACAGCATGTCTGCCAAATAAATGTAAACAGTTTCAATTAATGTACCTTCAATGTGTAACATCTTATACTTGATTATTCATTTGATTATATTTAAAATGACATGATGTGAATTACGTCTTCCTGGCATAAACATATTGCAGAGCCACAAGCTAATACATGTATAGGCCTAATGGTAATTTATGCATTCAGGTGTCTAAGCATCATCACACTGCCAGTCGTTATCGCCCTTATAATGAAATTATAATCTGTCTTACCATACCAACAGTATTAAGATTTTAATGTATTGACTTCCTGTCTCATTGACTGGTAGTGTTTGCTAAGGCAGGGGTTTAGAGGTGTTACTTGTACATGTAGTCCTATTCAACTCCCATATGCATAGTTTTGCGCTTAAATAGTGAAAAAACAATAAATTTGTGCTCATGGGCTTAGTTATATGAACAATGTTCATACAGATGAGATGATGACCTATATCATTTGGTTAATGCCTCTGCAAAAGTCATATTACAGGCTTACATGTAAAAACACTTCCATAAATGAAATTGGCTAAAAAAAAAAAATCAAAGTTTTTTTTTTTTTTTGGCGGGGGGGGGGTGGTTGGGGGCTGGGGGAGGGGAAACTGTTTTCCTGATTGATTTAAAATCACTGTCACTATTTACACATTTCAATTTTTCTGTAGGTTTGGCAGCGCTGTTTTGCTGACGTGTGATGTTTTCGGTGACAATGAATTTGTCATGTGTCGTATGGGCTGGGGCACTCCTTGTTCTACAGGCCCACCAAATTTAAAGAATTTTGTCACTTCTTGCATTTGAACCAATATTAACTCAAAAAGTAACTTATCACAGAAACCAGCCAAAAGTATACATTTTCTGAAAGCTTATACTCAGAGTATCTCCATCAGCCGAAGTAAAGTTTCCTTTACAGGGTGCTTGTAAAAAAAAAAATCAAAGGGTAATATTTCACAAAAATGTAATAAATTTTTGATATTTGATGACAACTCCTTTTCACTTGTCAGTATTACGTCAAGGCTCAAAATTGAGTCATGGGTGAAAGAGCCCACTTTCAGCTTTAAGAAAATGTATGCGTTTTTACGACTTTCAAATTTCAGTTGTAGTGAATACAGGGCTGCGCAAAAATGTGTGTAAAATTGTGTTGTTGATTATGTTAACACATACATTAATTACACTAATTAAACAGTTTACTAAATCTAATTAAACAAATTTAGAAATTAATTAGTTAGAATATTGTTTAGTAAATGGATCAGCCTAGAGCGGTATTAAAATTTTCAACCAAAACTGTACCCCTGAAGTGAACGATACCATGTGTGTCCTTACATCATACTTTCATGCTTCATAATGTGTACAAGTCAATGCGCAAGCATAAGCTACACAGTCATTAATTAAGTAATTAATTGACCTAGAGACAATTATGTCACTTTTACTTGTGAGAATTGTTAAGCACAATATGTGTCAAGTTAGGTCAGATGCATATCATAACTCACAAGATAGCTTATCTGCTGCAAATAGTAGGAAAAACAAACAAGAGTACAGGGAATTTGCAATTTCCATAGAGATTGTACATACTCCTCCCCGCCTTATTCTCTCCGCCTTATTCACCAGAATTTACCCTCACGTTAACATTTGCATTTATTCACTTGATTAAACAACGTGTAATGCAAGATTGCTTTATCAGATTTTCAAGAGCTCAGTAATTTTGCCTGCCCAGAATAGAGCCCGAATTCATGATAATTGGATGAAAAGGAATAGCTCTGATGCCCATCAAGTTCAATAAGCAAGAGGGAATGAAAAATGCTAACGCCACCAGGTATTTGGGGTGGTCCCACCATATGACCAAGGTTCAAGCTTCTCTACCACCATTTGCATGCCAAATACCCCAAAAATATGAACTTTATGTTTTCATAATAAAAAGATATGTTTTTCTAGGACTGAAATTTTTGTGCTGAATTCCATTTCTGAAACGTCAAAAATGCAAAATATGCTCTTTGTTTTTTAGATATGTCATTAATTTTTTTGATCGGCCATGGATCTTCCCTCCCCACCCACTACGACACCTACTAACCGAATACGCCAACATTCCGACGACAAACTCGGACTACTATATTCGTCGTTCACCCACGTCCCTACTCGTTGGTTATGTTGCAGTGAAGCTACTTGACCCCGGGCCATATGTAGTCTCCGTTCTAGACCATGCAACCTTTTTTGACATCCATAGTACACTCACTCCCGACTGCTTTTACTCCCCGGACAACTTAATTTACTTTAATCAAAACTCTTGCTATTATCAAGAGCAGTGACAAAGATAGTAGTTTCTTATCAATATAGAGATAGGTAATGTAACATGTTACATGTCTAGAAGCCAGACTAGCGGCACATTAGTTGCCTCAGACCAGATTCCATAGTAAAATAGCACCATTTTATGCATACCATTCTGCTCTGCACAAAGCTGTTGCTCTTAGCAACCTACAGGTGCTGTAGAGGCCTTACAGACATTAGCCACAACTAATGTATGCATATATGCATTTTTGGCATTCCAAACTGTATTCAAAGAACAGGTAGAGGATAGTGGAGCTAGATTGTAACAGGCGTGGTGTTTTTGCATATTTGGCCCGTCCAAAATCAGTAAATTGAAATACTGTTCAAAAAAATTATTTTGAACAAAAGTAATGAGGGCTACCTGCTATCAGACAATCTAATCACTTATGGGGAAGTATATGAGCATAATGATTAAGATTTTCGGGGCCTGTGGATGATTGGTTTTACCTGAAATAATTTTTTTAACCAAAATGCCTGATTTTTTTCACACTTTGGTTGGGCAGGCTAGCATTTTTGCATTTTTCTCCCATTTTCAATTCACATGTAAAATTCAAATCCTAATAAAGCTCAAAAGCCCCAATTTAAAATTCTGCCCATAAAATGCAGGGCCGAAAATTCAGCATTCTAGCCTCTTCCTATCAGATGTATAGCGGTTCAAAACGCCACATCACTCTGAAAAATGGGCTTTTTCGGGGTATCATTTGTCACTGCAAAGGGTAAAATTCTTGGTTCCCACATGTAAAGTATATTGTAAATTACAGCAAAAACAGTCTCACTGGAAAAGAATTATGCTAAGAACTAATGAAAACAAACAAAAAAGTGAGATAAATCCTATTTTGTGAATACTACAAACCATTTCAATGTCTGCTGTGTGAAAAAATTTTGTCCACCAAAATGGCCTTTTTTGACCCTAAATGGCCAATAAATTCTTGCTTTTTTCCTCAAAAGTAATGAAAGGATACAAGGTTCTAGGTTTCAAAAACTGAAAATACATTTTATTTTTACCCTACAAATGACCTAAAGTATCTTTTAACGTGAATTTTCCCCCTTAAATATTCTTTTTCAACTTTTGCTCAGTCTCAAATGGTGGTAATCATCTTGAACCTTTCATATGACACATGACCATTTATGAAATACTTTAGATTGATGAAGAAGTTGTGTAAATGTCAGTGACCCAAACTATGCAGTGGCGTAATTAGACCTACATGTATTGTACATCCTTTATGATACTTGATCTAAATGTTCTTCATTTAATAAGTTAAGAACTCGACCCTTTGCTAACCACCAATAAATTTACTCCACATTCAACTCATCACTTTATGTGGACCATTTGTAATTTTCATCAAAATAAACATTACTGCTCAATAAAAGAAACATTGATTCAAATTTATCAACATTAAGATCAAGAAGACAGCTGCATTGAAGTTCAAGTATTAATCTGTTTGTTGCTTATAATTTTAAGTAGACCAGCCGTAATATAGCTCTATATAGTAAGGACAAATTTATATTGTCTCTCATTCAAGAGTAAGGTCAAATGATAACAGCTGAGCATATCAGAAATCATTTCTAAATATGCTGTGTAATCAGTCCTTGATCTAAACAAAAAAATTAGCAAGAGGAAATAAAATAAGCCAGTCTGTTATAATTTTCCATGACTGTCAAATCTGTATCAAGTACTATTTAGGGGTACATTACAAGCTATTACTGGTCATGGATTGGAAAATTGTACATAGTACATGTACTGCTGCATCATATGTGTAAATGTACATGTACATGTATAATGCCATGTGTACACACTAAATAAACATAATGGGCTTTGCTTTCTTATTTTACTTTGAATTTAGTTCTGACTTCTGGATGGAGTCAGGACTTTTCTTAATTACTTTTACAGTGGCAGTACATGTATGTTAGTGGATGTTGAAAAATAGAATGTTGTCTTTTTAAGTCATATTTAATCATGTGCTGAAAATCACACACTCTGAGACACTTCCTTGTTTAAAAAATCAATATAAAATACAAAGATTTATTTAAAGACACTATATAACACTGTGGAAGACCCGTTTAAAAAATTGTCGAACTTTGCTATCTGACATATCTGACAGTGTTTGAATGGACAAATAAACACACTAGAACACAAAAGTTTAGACAGTTATGCTGTCACTAGTACAATATGTGCGGATACAAATTGGCACATTAATTTTATATCGGGCGATAGAAAATTCTGCAACACAGCAGTCTATGGAGGAAAGCTGGAATGGTCTCTCAATGATTTTCACTTTTTTAAAGCACTTAATGATTATTTTACACTGCAATTTTTTCAGGGCTTCATTTGTAGACTGTATCAAAGACCCTAGTAGCATGGGGAATTATGTAGCTCAGATTTTTTAAACTGGAAACATTTTATACAGTGCCTTTAAATTTTGAAGAAAAAATGCTAGACATTTGCAAATATTGCAATCAGATTGAAACTATTCATCTGAAGTTGTGTAATATACTAAGAATACTATTCCAGGGGTTGCATCAGATAATGAATTTAGAGTTTCTCATCTGCAATGGTATACTGTATGTGAAATACTTCAGTTTAGCCCATAATCAAATATGAAATGCAGTTATCTCAAATGCCAGAGCAGTTGCATGTTAGAGAGCTTTCCTTGCAAGAGTTATAATTCATGTCCCAAGTCATGGCAGTGTATGTGTATCTTTGGGTAAGATAATATATTACCTATTTACTGTGGCCTCAGATAAAAAGTGGGAGGTTCCATGTGTAAGATAGCCTTTTGACAAGGCATTGTGGGTGTGGGTTGTAGTTGTATCCCGTGCACCTAAAAAGAGACTTAATTATAATGCCTACACTCCTGGCGCACCGAAAGATTGGCTGTTCACCCACAACGCCTTTTCTATTTTGCACTCACGAACCAAACTAATTATATATTCAGGACAGCCTCTTATGGACCGATCATGAATATTCATTACATAATCGGTTTGTTGCCCAATCCATGTTACGGACCAGTTTCAAATCGTACAGTACGTGAATATACCGTAGGGGCCTACTGTTTGAAAAGCTAGCTATTTCCCGTAACACTAGAAGGAATTTGAAGAAACTAGCTATTTTAGTCATTGCAAAATACCTCGTAATTGTATAATGTAACGAATCTAAAGTCGGAAAATAGATAGTCAACGTTGATAACAGAGTTTCAGAAATCTATTCAGTATTCACCTACTGTAAACATGAACGCATCCATCACACGCGTCCAGTGCATAGCGCATACTGTGTGCAGTGATGATATGTGCGGAGATATCTCTACGTGTGTACTATGAATACACATTCTCGCCCACATGTGAATCGTGATTCTGATTGCTGGCTACCACCAAACGGTGGGCTGCAAAACAAAGGTTAAAATAAGAAATTCGATGCAGAATAGCAAAGCCCGAGGGGCTTCGCCCCTCGCCTGCTTTGTCACTGGGGTTAGCGCGGTTAGTCTCGTTCCAGGTGCTAGTGGGGTATTGCGCTGATGGGGGAAATAATTAAGCCCTGAGGCCTTGATCAAAGGCTATGTGTAAGACAGAAACAGCAAAAGAATCAGTTCCTTTATATCTCTTCCAATCAATAGTGAAAACCCAGTGAATTATTTAATTTCCTACACAGAACAGTGTTTAGCTATGGAGGTAGAAAACCTCCATATATGGCAGCTCCTTGACTCACACATACTTTTTAACCACTCCTGGAGATACACTTATAAACCCTAGATGTTCTGATTCTACCTGGTCTTTTATACATTTGAAGTGAAGATTCCAACTGTTTGTCATACTCCTAGTCAGCATGCCCGGCAAAAATCAGAAAAATCAAGCTTTGAACGAAAATACATAAGGAACCTGACTACATGCACTGCTTTGCAAAGATTACTAGACGTAAATTGACGTCATTGTATGCTCAGAAAAGAACATGCTATCATTGAACGGTATAAAAATAGATTTTACTCTTAAATAATGAAGGGCAAAAATACCATGTTTGTTAGATTTAGGTGGTCCTTTTTTTTCCTGGACTAAATGATTGGCAGTGGACTAACAGTGGCAGGGAGGTGACATTTGGGAAGATGCATGGAACTATAGCTGCATGGGAGGTGCACATCTTAGCAGCAGGTGGAACTTAAGTGCTGATGGGGAGGTGGAATTGAAGTTGGATGGGAAAGGTGACATCTGGGAGGTGGAACTGAAGTGTGCTATGGGGAGGTGCAACTTGGGAGGTGTAAACTTGAAGTGGCATGGCGGAGGTGCACATTTTGAGGAGGTGGAATTAAGTGGCATGGGAATAAGTGCACATCTTGGGGAGGTGGAACTAAAGTGGCATGGAAGGTGCCATCTTGGGAGTGGAACTGAAGTGGGCATAGGGAGGTGCACATCTTGGGAAGATGGCCATGGAACTAAAGTGGCATGGGGAGGTGCACATCTTAGGCAGTGGAACTAAAGTGGCATGGGGAGGTGCACATCTTTGGGGAAGGTGCGAACTGAAGTGGTCAATGGGGGGTGCCACATCTTGAGGAAGATGCCATGGAACTAAAAGTGGCATGGGAGGTGACATCTTCGGGGAGGCTGGAACAACTGAAGTGGCCATGGGGAGGTTTGCATGGAAACTAAAGTGGCATTCGGGAGGTTGCACTCTTAGGCAGGTGGAACTTAAAGTTGCAGATGGGGATTGACACATCGTTTGGGGAGCGGTTGGAATTTGAAGTGTGGCATGGGGGGAGGTGCACATCTTAGGCAGGTGGAACTAAAAAGTGGCATGGGGAGGATTTGCACATCTTGGGGACGCGTGGGAACTGAAGTGGCATGGGGAGGTGCCACCATCTTGGGAAGAATGCATGCGAACCTAAAGTTGGCATGGGGAGGTGCACATCTTTGGGGAGGTGCGAACTGAAGCTGGCATGGGGAGGCTGCCCATTGCGAACTAAGTGGCATCGGGAGGTGCCACATCTTAGGCCAGGTGGAACTAAGTGGCATTGGGAGTCCGTGCACAATCTTGGGGAGGGCGTGGAATTTTGAAGTGGCATGGAGGTGGCACATTCTTGGGAAGATTTCATGGAACTAAAGTGGGCATGGGGAGGTGCCACATCTTAGGCAGGTGCGAACGGAAGTGCGCCATGGGGAGGTGCCCACATCTTGGCGGAGGTGCGAACTGAAGTGGCATTGGGCAGGCTGCCACATCTTGGAAGATGCGCATGCTGAACTAAGTAGGCCGATGGGGAGGTGCACATCTTAGGCCAGGTGAACGAAAGTTGGCATTGGGGGAAGGTGCCCACATCTTGGGAGGTGGAACTGAAGTGGCATGGCGGAGGTGCCACATCGTTGAAGATGCATGGAACTTAAAGTGGCATGGGGACGGTGCACATCTTAGGCAGGTGGAACTAAAGCTGGCCATGGGGAGGTTGCACATCTTGCGGGAGGGTGGAACTTGATAGTGCATAAGGCGGAGCGTGCACATCTTGGCGAAGATGCATGGAACTAAAGTGGCATGGCGGAGGTGCAGCATCTTAGGCCAGGTGGAACTTAAAGTGGCCATGGGGAGCGTGCACATCTTAGGCAGGTGAACTGATAGTGGCATGGGGGGAGGTGCACATCTTTTGGGAGGTGTCATTACTAGAAGTGGACATGGGGAGGTGCCAACACTCTTGGAAGATGCATGCGAACTAAAGTGGCATGGGGAGGTGCAACATCTTAGGCAGGTGGAAACTAAAAGTGGCATGGGAGGTGCACATCTTGGGGAGGTGGAACCTGACAGTGGCATGGCGGAGGTGCACATTTGCGGATAGATGCATGGAACTAAAGTGGCATGGGGAGGGTGGCCACATCTTAGGCAGGTTGGAATACTAAAGTTGGCATGGGAGGTGCTCAATCTGGCAATTGGAACTACAGTTTTAGAAATCAGATGTTGAGAGGCAGGAAAAGGCAGGGTGCAATTTCTTTTACTTTCAGCGACGGAACTCCTCTCCAGACGGGAAGGGGGTGCATATCACCCAATGCCACCTCTCATCCTACACCCTTGACAACAACATATTCAATTTAAAGGATAATTTCCTGAAGGGGAATCAGGGGGCACGTGCCCACTTCAACACGTGTTATACCTCAGCCCCTACAGAATTTGTGTTAAATAAATGATAAATAATGTTTGGGGTGCCAAATTGTACATTTTCAAATGATTGGCCTTTAAATGAATATAATCAC
>JZLH01S0062329.1:32059-35822 GCA_001188425.1 Eucidaris tribuloides | reverse complement strand
AATTGTAATCTCAGAAAAAGGTCCGAGAAATCAATGTCTTACAAATTTTGAGTTTACTAAAATCCAATATTTTGAGCCCCAATGTGAGTAAAATGGGTGGACACGTTTCTAATATAATGGCTAGAACTAAATATGGGTCACGTAAATTTTGTGTGGACATTTTTATAACAAAGTTTGCATTAAGCCATCACCGGCGTGATGGCCTAATGGTTAGAGCGTCCGCCTCACGTCCTAAAAGTCGCGGGCTCGAGTCCTGGACGGGTCATAACATAGACTTTTAAAAATGATACATTCTGATTTTTAGCCAGACGCTCGACATTCAGAACAGAGAAGGGTAATAATAACATTAATGCAGGGCCCGCTGGTAAAACAGCCTATTTGACTGAAGTGGCTACCCTGGGTAAATAAGACATCATCATCATCATCATCATCATCATTTTTTAAGATTGTACACAGAAGTTTACTGAAAACACGCACTATGACTGTGATTTCTCCTTGAATGTAATTCAACGATATCGTCCATGAATATTTTAAGATAAATTATCTGAAATCAAACTCACGCAAAGACATTGCTGGAGGCGGGTTTTCTCCAGTCTGTCTTCGACGGACCTCAGGAGGAGGTTGCCGGCCAGATGGACCGGTGGTTGCTGAGAGGAGGACGACGATGACAGCGAGGCGACGTCGACATCGGGGTAGCGGAAAATACGGCAAACCGTCTGTATAGTGATGACAGCAATGCATGTAATTTAAATGAGTTAACATAAATCATTAATTTATTGCCGATAAACTCTAATTTACAAGGATTTAAAATAAATCCTGAACGGCTGTAGTTATAGGGACTAGTCGATTTATGGATTGAGATTTAAATCTAAACGATTTATGTTTAAGTCACAATTAATAACAATTAAATCTTTACGATTTAAATCTAAATACAGAAATCGGCAGGTACCACAGGCGTTTGGGATTTATTTTAAATCCCTGTAATTTTAAGTGTATGTTAGCCAATATTAGCCAATAAAGTGTTAATCTGACATATCGTACTTTATGAGCAAGGGGGGGGGGGCACACCATCGTATGGTATAGGGATGACGTGGTCCACGTGGATGTATGTAATTTAAATGTATTAATACAATCATTGAACCATTACCAACTATCTTGTTCTTCTGGTCACTCTGCCTCCTTCAAAACTGAAGATTATTGTAAATATTTTACCTGGGACTTTGGTTAGAGTTAAAGTGTCAAAAAAAAGGGTACCGTCTATGTAGGAATAAAGTCAATATCTAACAGATTGAACAGATATTAGTGAATGATAGTGATATTAATTTGAAATATTTTAAAATGTTATTCACGAGGTTATTAACTGACAATGAATAAATGACTTGCTTACATGACATTGTCATCAGACTTGGAAATCCTAGGCCTATTGTTTAATGTAACTAAGGATATCTATTTGTTGAACTAAATGTCTATCCAATGGGGTTGTAGGGTAAAGTAAAACGACATCACTTTATAACCATCTTTCAAGAAATTCAAAAGACGGTTAGGTGGTTTGTTAACCTACATTTAATGCGGTGGTCTTGGATGATGTAACGTCGCAAACCCCAAACCGACGTCCGATGTGTCGCATCACTGAATGACGACCAAGATTCGTCGTAAGATCGTCGTACATTCTGGGTGGGAGTGAAAGGGTGAGGGAGAGAATATTGTTTTAAAAGATTATTTACCGTTTTGAAACGAATACAATGTACTTCACCACCAGAATTGATATAAGACAATAATGGCAATAGATATTGATGTGGACCGTAAAATTCAGTGTTATTTTCTTATTAATTTTAATTTTGTTTATCCAACGTCTAATATTGTTTAAGTTATTGTGCAGACATAATTGTGTGTAGTTCTAAGTTAGACTTCAGAAATTATCACTACGCACAATATTTAGCGAAGAAGGGATATTTGACCACATACAAAAAAAAATAGTCGTGGGAGCGAAATAATTCAGTCAATATTATGCCAAATAATTAGTTAGCCAACAATATGTTGATATTCATGTTATCATAAAGTGAGTGAGTGGAAAATATGCTACTGATAGTATTGCAAATGAATGTGTTCAGAGACACATACCACTCACTATCCGTATCAAAGTGACCTTGACGTTAATGTTTTATCACAACGGGTATCATCAAGATAAAAATGTTTTGTATTCTTATTGATAAATTTAAAAAAAAATGTCAGCTATCATAATCTGAGACTTTCTGAGTATATGCTTAATAGTTATTAGAATGCATACTGACCTGGAATTGATGTCTCGAAGAACTTAAGTCAAATAATGAGCGTAACTTAACAGAAGAAATTAATTCTCGACTGTCCAATACAAGCGAAAATCGTTTGTTGTGTTAGTAACCTAGCAAAATCCTTGATAACGACTTTGCGCATCTGAGTATTGGCGCGTCGGCGCAGGCCTGTTGCAAAGAAGATTGTTGAGCGCGTCAAGTTGCGCTGCGCAAAACACGCATTACACGCTCGAGCTGTAAATCTTGCATACTGATGATTATATATTTTACGGAATTATAGAAATTATTGGACCAAGGACAGGATTATTTTGTGTAAATGTACACAGTTATCATACTGATTAGGCCTAAATTTTCCCTCCCGATTCTAGGATGCAGTGCATTATCATGTGCAACGCGTCATTCGCGCATGCGGGCAGACTGCAGTGCGGAGGGCGCACAGCGAGCGTGCGCACCCCAGACGCGCATGCCAGAGAGAACGCGCACCCAGACTAAACAAGACAGCGTTCATCACCATCATCATCAACAACACCGCAACCCCGCAACCATCATCTCCGGTATCATCATCATCATCATCATCTCCACCACCACCACCGCAGCCACTATCACCATCATCGTTATCGACGTCATCATCATCATCATCATCATCATCATCATCATCATCATCATCATCATCATTAGACTATACCATATTTAAAATTGTACTTGTCTAGTATTGTTATTCCTGCCTTGGAATGTCCTAAGTCATTGTCATTATGCAATACTAGGAGATTGCTAGATTTATTCATTTACTAAATCTCCCAGGCCGGTTGTATACTTACATTCTTTTAATATAAAATTCCAACAACGGGGCTAAATTCAGGAGTTCGAGGGAGTGTAACAAAACACTATCTTTTGATATACGGCCCCTATACTGTTAGATATTTTCGCATCATTCTTGAACATTCTATACTTTAATTTTGAAAACGACACTGCATGATACATCAAATTTTTTGTGTGACCTGATTGCTAAAAAGGAAAAAGAAATAATACATAAAACATGACATAAATAATAATAAAAAATGGGGGAAATAAGTGATGGAACGAAATAAAAATCAGAAAAGTGGGGAGGGGCGGATAATTTAGTGAAAAGAAAGCAAATTTGTTGGAAGCACATAATAATTGTTACATTCGGAAAAATAAAAATAAAAGCGAACATATAATATGAAACAAAATGGGTCATGTCTATTTCGATGTGCAGATAGGCCCTATAGAGACGCAGGAAAATACATGTACATATCGCCCTCTGGGGTAGCGGTACGTTGTATCTTCTCGTGGCCTGTTGACCAATCTCTACTTTCTTCTGTTTTTTCTGTATGATTTTACCGATTAATTTTATTAACTTGCCGATAAACAAGGAGCGACGGACCCCTTTGTCCCCACCTGGCCGACTTCACATCTCGGTGTTTCAGAGTCACGTGATCAAGACCCCATTC
>JZLH01S0062329.1:19559-27059 GCA_001188425.1 Eucidaris tribuloides | reverse complement strand
ATGACATGGTTACACCTTTATGTGTACAACATGTAAAGCTACATTTTGCTGAAAATATTGGATTTAATTTTTCCATGAACTAATGGATTTAACACTTTCGAAATTGAGGAGGCGATGGATTTTTTTTAAATTGCAGTCACTGAAGCGTAAAAGTATACGAAAAGCTGCCAAAAGAGAGTGTAGGGTGTCAAACGATAGTGATTAACATAATAGGGCTAATCATTCACACAACAGATATTGTCAAAATCCTGCATCACAATATACCTGAAAATGACTTGTGACTTGTTCAAAGTACATTTTTGCCTTTAAATAGCTGACTCAACTCATGCATAACCGGACGATCAAAATTCACATTTCCGACAACAGAAGTTAGTCAATCAGTGCAGGAACACTTCCAAATATTGTTGTCAAAATGTTCTTTAAAAAGTTATGTATTTTGACAAAAAGGGGTAGTTTATTTTTTTAGTGTGTTTATATTAAAATAAGTTAGCAGATTGCGATGCAGGCTACATGCCACCCAATCAAGCAGTAAAATCCAGCTGGACTATACTTGAGCAGAGACCCCAATATTTTATTCTCTCTAACCATATCCTCGTCTGCATGGAAAAAAGAATGTTGCGCGTCGTTACTTCGCGGGTGATCATTAGGTTGAATCATCCATTATCCAAAACGACCAATTTATAACTAATATACACTCACCTTCAATTTTAGTGTTGCGGCTGACTGTTCGACCTCGCCCACGGCAGACCATGCTTGGGCAGGGTAATAGCCGAGAGTTTAGCCGCCTGTACGACAGGAGTGTATCGTACTTGGTGACGTTGGCTGACTATAAATTGAATATAAGGGTATTAACTGGAATAAAGCCCATTTCGATATCTAGCGTGTTGTGTTGACACGGCTTTCAACAACACTTTCAGTGACATACTCTGCATGATCTAGCAGGCTCGTCCTGGTTGAATCCCCCGCAGGGTCGCTCTTCCACACGGCCTGCCTACGCACCCGCTTGTCCAGAAAAGCGGTCGTTAAGGTCCCTTTCCAGCCTTCCGAGTCGTCGACGTCTTTGGGAAAAAAGGTAGCCTTTTTCAAACTCAAATCGCTAGCAATCGCCGCTAGGAGCCTTTTTCTCACATGTATGCATTTAGGGTTACTAATTTGGTTGTAGATTGAACGCCATTTAGGGGTGCAAATTTGAGTACATCTATTAACATCTCCAAAAATAACTTTTTTTTTAATATGGAAATTATAAATGATTATTGATGTTGAACTTTTTCGGGTTCATGCAATGTACATACAATGTTTAATGAGAAAGACAGTTGGTAGGGAATTAAAGTAGTGATTCAACTGTTAGCACTTTAGTGGTGTTAAATTAGTGGATTTCCAGTTCACGCACCTTAGGGTATCAGAAATGAGTGATTTCATGGGTCACGACTTTAGGTACTTTTCTCATGCGTTAGACATTAGGGGTCCCAGAATTTGGGGTATGTAGGTACCACGTTTAGGGGCATTTCTGAAGGTTGTTGACAGAGTGGATACAGGCTCGGCGGGAGCGACCCCGGGGTTGAACGAAAATATTTGGCTTTATTCACATTTGTTTGCTAATCGTTGCTAATGGACGCAGTAAAAATGAGGCTATTCATCGTGAGTTGGTTGAGATTATGTGGGTTTATTAACGCAGCGTAGTATATGATTATTCTGTCTATGAATTATACCTTGCTGGATTAAAGAAATTTCCTGTTAAGAGTACCGTCAATAATACATTTGGTTGTGGATAGTTTTTTTTCTCTCGTTTCAGAAGATCCTGAATCACATGTTCCTTAAAACATCCTCTATTCTAGAAATGAATAAAAAATACAAAGTCAGGGGCGGGGGCGCACATTTCACTATATTTACATAGGTTACTTGTATAAGCTCGCTCATATTCAAAAATGTATCGTGTTTTGATACTTTCTATTGCATGTTTGAATAAAAAAAACTATTCTTTTTATGCAAAGATTGATGAAAATAATTGTGATTCGACGAAACTTATACGCACTGACTTTAAAGTAAATGTCATTTGTTATAGTTATGACTGAATTAATTGCAGGTCTGGAATAAAGGCACCGTCGCTCAAGATCACGTGCATCAGAGATTCGAAACCATGACCTATAGCCAGTGTTTTGAGAAATGTTTGCTCCGGTTTCACCGTACAGGTATACTATTATTGCCGAAAGTTTCACTTATTCATGGCATTGTTTATGATATCGTGTGATTGAGGCTCCGCTTATTAATGGATTCAGTGTTAGTTCATCGTATGAGAAACATCGTTTCGACCACACCATTCTTAAAGTTTGAAACTTTTTCTTCCTTTTTTACTGCGTTCAATAAGCGTTTACTTGCTAAATCAAAGTGATTTTCTGTCTCGCTTCATCGAGTGCAAGATAATTTCATTTAATTTAGAAAAAATTAACAAAAACTTAATGCATATTTGGATTATTATAAACCAATGCATATAGACCAGACCTGTATAAAATGTTGCCAATCGGTAGGTTACTCGCAGCGGCCAGTCGTTTTGAATTTCATTGTAGCACACACAGCAAAGACAGATCAGAAGGGCAACAACACTAACGACAGATAGCACCACAAACATAATTTATGTATACATCACATATACACACACGCAACCACACACACAACACACGACACACCACACACACACACACACACACACACACACACGACACACACACACACACACACACAACACACACAACACACACACCAACACGACACACGCACCACCACACCACACAGCCCATTCACACACACACCTCACTCACACACAACAACTACACACACCACAGACACACACGGAGCCACACACACACACACACACACACACACACCACACACACACAACACACAACACACACACACCCAGATCAATGAAGCGCAGATCTAGCATAAGCAATGAATAAGCACACATGGATAGAATGGAGAAGTAAATTTTAATTCGCTACAACACCAAAACGTTTGCGGAGAAAAGGCAATTCTTGGCCGATCAACGAACTTGTATGGCGACTACGCCGCTTCCCAGTACTGTTGCACGAATAAAACGTTCGGCATTGCAAACGTTTCAGACGTACGCGCTGTGGCATGCTATGTAGTTGGTAATACGTCGAAAAATTTTATGCATGCTCTACAAATTTTTCAAGCGTACGGAACAAACAATAACGTACTGTTGCGTATAAACGGATAACAACGACGTCAAAACGATTTCCCAAACGAACTTCTAAGCGGTAGCCGATTGAGTGGCAAAATGTTGCATCGCAATGGATACGCAATGCCAATTCGTCAGAGTGTGAAGCCCTTTAGTTACGCATGCACTCTACGACAGCGACTGGTGATCAGTTCTTGTGCTTAAATTGATTCAGAATGTGATGATGTAGCACCCAAGAATAAGTTCCAGTCTATTCGTAAAAATCATGCGTAACGTTACGAACAGCTTTATGAAACAGGCCCCTGAACTACTGATTTATTTTAACATAGTAGTCTGAATCCTCGCGCTGCGCCGTGAGTGTGTGTGTGTGTGGTGTGTGTGTGTAGTTGTCATGCGTGTGTCTGTGTGTATTGCGCAAGAAAATTCACACACTTACCATGGGTTTGTTATCATAAATAAACCGTTTATTACTAGGAAATATAATCTGGTAATATATAAAACTGTTGTTATCGTAAATTCGTTTACGTATAGGGTAAAACTCTATTCTGTTACAATAAATACCAAGATTTTATCAGATTTTATTCTCCGGAAAAAATTTCGTGCGCAAGAGCCCTGATCAATATTTTGTCCATTCTCATAAACATGTTTTTCAATACTCTTAAGATATTATATCTAGGTGAAATATCTGCCATTATTCAATTCCCAGAATTTCATGAAAGTATATAAAGAAGATCTTTCTAATAAAATCCTATTTAGTGTACCATAAATTGTAATAAGTTCATTATTGTGAACAGTAAAATGAACCAATATACACACGTTGCAAAAAATATGAGCTTATCATTACCTCAACCGATGGGCAGATTTCGGTTTTATTAACTGTTTTCTTCACACTGAATATTAAATTGGGGGTAAAAGTTTTCTTGTCATAATCAATTTCCTGGAAATTATACGCATATGATAAATTTTTGGCTGTCCACATTTTCTGTTACATTGTTGTTATGCTTAATAAACTATTATACTATACAAATACAAATCTTGGTCTCTTGGATTTTCCGCATACTGGGGAATTAGATACCCAAATACTCGAATGGATGGAGACAAAAATGTTTGTACTATCCGCGTACGCAGGGGGTGGGGGAGGTGTTTGGTGTGTTCAAACACCCCTTTGGCAAAAGGGGTGATTAGGTCAAACACCCCCCTTTAGCCAAAAAGGGGGGTGTCTGAAATGTTGAATTATTTGTTCACCGCTTACCCCCCCCTAATCAGCTTATGACCAATTCTGGCTGAATAGCGGACGACGCCGACGATTCGATTAGGTCTCGTGCGCATTACAGTGGTCCCAGAAAAAGAAACCGAGATTTCATGCAAACAAATTTCTATTAAATTATATTAATTAATAAACTATTTATTGAATGAATTAGGTATTGTTTGTAAAGCCTGGTTTCTCTTTATTTGATACACAACTCATTATTCAATTGTTTACGCATGACTGAATTAAACATTACAATATTGTGCTACCTAAATTTATTTCGCAGCGCCACATATTCCAATTTTGAATTTTCAGGTATTAGATGAAAATATTTTTAAGGAAACCAAAAGCATGACAATTAAATTCATTTTTCTTCTTTTATCTGAACTCATTCGCGTAAACCCATGAATGAGTATGCCGAGAACAATAAATAAAAAGCTGTTTTAGCGTGATTATTTAGTAATGAACTGCAATTACATGATCATTGGAAGAAGGACCTGAACAAGGGGTTCAGCGATGCTGACTTCACATGGGCAGTTAGCTCCGAATCTTGTGCCGACGTGATTCTGTCGCTGGCTCCAAATCAGAAAAGCGAGGGTCCAAGAATTATGCATTTTGAACATTTTCGAAAACAATAATCTTTCAATTGTCTTTTCTCTTGATGCATCGCTTATTTTGTCACAAATGTGGTACATATGAATAAGAAATTAACAGGCTTTTATATGATGGCCCTCAATATTGAAGATAATCTGAATACATTCCAAGGATGACAGCCTTGAATTTCATTTTGCGCGTGGCAAATGATTCTTATGACTGTGTCTCTTTGATTGTTATCGTGCTCAGGGCCATGCCGTAAATGAGATTTTTGTGACTAGTACAAATTAAAAGAAGAGTAATTATACTTTCACATACTATGCACGATTTTCTTTCATATTTGTTAATAAGATATAAAAATATCTTCATCAATCTCGTTTATTTTTTCGTGGGAGCACCTGTGCAGTGGATAAGACCTTGGTTTCTCGAGTGAGGAGATCCCGATCGAGTCCCGTCGTGGCGCCGTGTCCTTTAGCAGTGTCCTTCATCCCAATTATCTTCTCTCCACCCAGGGTACCAATGGGCTACTGAAGGAACAAAAAATCGCGATGTTTGCAAAATTGGCTTGGGTGCTTTAGTGCAGCTGGATATGAATACTATCAGGGAGTGGCGGTGGTGCACACCTGCTGTTATATGGCAATGATATGATCCAATGAGCAGGGAGAAAAAGTAAAGGAGAGCGCTTTAAAGGCGTGAATAGCGAGCAACTTTGGCCTTTTACTTTAACCATTAAGGTGATATACAGGGTGGCCAGATATGAATGCTAGACGGATATGATCGCTAATTTCTCTCTATTTCGAAAATGTCTATTAATTTTTATTTCGTTGTTAGAACAATTTTTTCGCAATAACATGATACCAAGATCATTGATTTGAGTTAAGGCTGTTATGATTTAGGGCCATTTTCGAGGCAAATGCAATTTCCAAATTGCCAATTTTTTCAACAGCAGGCGGGTCATCCGAACGCCGAGATATTCTGGCGTCCTAGCCTTTGCCTACCGGAAACCGCGTGACAATGAAGACATAGCCGCATGCGTCTTATTAGGAAAGCGAAGCATTTCAGCCTTTGTCTCGCGGTTCATTTTCTTTTCTTTGCTTCTTTCTATCTCTCCTTCTTTCCTTTCTTTCTTCTTTCTTCTTTTCCTTTCTTCTCACCTTTCTCCCTCTCTTTCAGTCTTCCTTTCTTTCCGTTGTATTATACATTAAGTGCCAGATTGGGTTTTCGCGATGCCTTCAACAGATCAGTCTTGTCATTTTATATCGTTCATAATTATATACGACCGGAATTTGACGAAAGACGATTACCATAATTCCTGCAATCAATTATTGATGATTTTTTAGTCAAGTTCATTATTCATGTATCAACAATGAGGCATGGTACCCATTGGAAAACCAACTTGAAGTGTTTGCGGAGATCGGTTTCATGTGTAAAGTTGAAATAAACTAGGATGATAAAACATCTGAGGATTCCTTTTTATCAGTATTTGACCTCGTCAGAATGGGATTGTAGAAACATTAATGGATATATGTGTTTACATCTGCCATATTTGTCGTGTATATTGTGTGTGGTGTGTGTTGTGTGTGTGTGTGTGTGTTGTGGCTGTGTTGTATGTGTGTTGGATGTATACAGTTTATATTTGTGTTTGTGTATGAGTTTTTATGCTGTGTTTGGTGTATGAGGCAAAGGTCCCTCAGACGTAAAGCTGGTTTTAATAAAGCGGAACAAAGGGAGAGAACAGTATTAATAAAATTTGGCGAAATTCCACGCAAATGAATAGGGGAGTATGAGATTTCAAACGTTTTTAATTTGTGACGTCACCTACGAGAGCTCCCTATAATGTCATGCATATTAATTCAAAATATTGCCACTTTTTATTGGTTCATGACAATTGAATGGAGGTTTTTTTTCATAGAAGCGTGTATGAAAATTATGTTTCTAATGATATATTCAATGTACAGGTAACATCATTCAATGTTTTCTTGAAAAAATGCACTTTATGGAATGTATATTACATGGAAATGGGGAAGTTGCTGCATGTGACGTTTCATAATTTTAAACTTGTAAAATTCATTCTCTCTTTATTACTATTATGAATTTTCACCAATCTTATTAATATGTTTCTTCATTGTTCTGCTTTTATTAACAATCTTGACGTCAGGGTGGACTTGCCTTTAATTGTTTGTGCATGAGTTTGAGTTGTTAGATGGTTGCGTTATTGTGTGTTGCGTGTCGTGATGTTGGCTCGCATGTGATTGTGTGTGTGTGTGGACTGTGTGTGTTGTGGTTTGTGTGTGTGTTTGTATGCGAAGTATGGCGTAGCCAAAGGGGGGGCGATGGGGGCGGTCGCCCGATAGATCGGTCCCAAAAAACCTTGATGTAAGCTGCACCTTCATTTTTTTGTTTCTTTTTTTTATTTACTGTTGAATTATCTACAGCATAACTCAGGCCGAATTATCTCTTC
>JZLH01S0062329.1:0-13538 GCA_001188425.1 Eucidaris tribuloides | reverse complement strand
GCGAGTGGAATCACCACATTCCTGGAAAAATAATACAATTTCACACGGAAAATAAATTACCAGAGAAAATTTGACAGGGAGTTTTCTCAGTGCAGCATTTTATTTGCTTACGTGATATCTGAAATGTCTCGAACGTTTGCCATCAAAGGAAAGAGCATTTAATACTCCTGCTGGAATTATTGTGCAATAATAATGATATGTCATCATCATATTTATACGTTATTGAATGATTTTAGAGCATATAAGAATTCCATTCGATTATTAGTATTATTATTATGAAGTGTATTTTATACAGTGTAGGCCCTGTAGGTACAAAACGGTGTTGTTTGTAAATATTTGCGAATAATATAAAACAATACATTTCACTACATTTCTTGTAAACATAAATTGCTTATACATTATACATACAACGCTTCTTCTTAATGGATTGGATTGATTACGTTTAAAAAAAAATGGGGAGTGGATACGTGTTGTTACTTTAATTCATTATCGTGCCTCATGAAGGGCAGTAGATTTGGGATATTTGGAAATTACACTTTTTTTCATGAAAGCATCATCTCTCAATAAAAACTTTCAAAGGCGATGTTACATGCATGGAAAATTGGAAATTCATATTTTGAAACAATTCTTAATTACACAGCGGACTTTTCTATACATGGTCCTTTGGAAGTTTTAGTGGAATATGTACTTTATAAAGTATCACAAAAAATACATAAATCCAAACCCTGGGTCATAAGAAACAAACTGATAAACAACAAGAAAGTAGTCGCAAGATCTAAAAATCTCAAGTCACAAAAATCTGGATTGTATATCAAGCGTGATTAAACAGAATAACTTGAATGATTTAAAATCACTGGTCATGATCTAATTGTACTGGAAAACATATCAAATATATTGTTCACGTTCCATGATATTGTCAGAGAAAAACAACAACAACTTGTCATTTAAAATTTCATTTAACCTCACTAAGAAAACAAAACTTTCCCTGATCATTTATTTTCCTCGTGAAATTCTATCAATTAACAAATAATGTAATGATTCCACTCACGGTTCCATTACTTTTTTTTACATGTATCACTCTGGTTAAAATAACAGGACACCTCAGAAAATCCGCACAATCTGAATTATCATTACTGCCATCATCACCAGTATTACTACTGCTGCTTCTGCTGCTGATACTATGTTTGAAGCCATTGTATATCGTTATGTTTTCCCTTCTTGTGTACACGCACATCATCAATTCATCATCTTGCCTACTTTCAAAATTTATTTTAAATTCGACCATATATCTATCTACATTTTCAGAAAAATGACTCCGCTAGATGTGTTCCTTAAACCTAATGTCTAAACGTAAAGCATTCTTCACTACTACCCCACCATTTCTTAATAATCTTCTGCCTGTATTCACGTTCAAGACAATTTAAATTCTCATTGAGGTTTGTTTTATAAAATTTCTCTCTGTTATGTCTTTCATGTCATTTGCGCATGTAGACCTGTGAAATAAAAAACACTATATTCCCTTTCCATAAAGCGTTGAAAGAGTTTAATGACTGTGTTTTGATGTCACGTTGTAAGTTTTTTAAGTCTGTTGATCCCAGGATTTCTGCTTTGTTCAAAGCGTATATAAAAAGTCGCTATGGATGAATACTTTAACATGAGCTATATTTTGATAGAAAACTGATCGTTATATTGAGTAGGGCCTAAGGAGATGTACAGGAGATAAAAATGCTATCTGATTTCAAAATAATATCAGTTTGGAAATATTTGAACGCTGTTTTACGGAACATGTCTACTCTATGTTTAAATTGAACACTTGTCTCTAATTTAGAGTTCACGTGCTAGGTTTTAATCACTTACGCATTTCATTACCAATTCGACTGTCCCAATACATGTATGTCGTTGATACGATTAGTGCAGCATATGAGATGTACGTAAAAGTCAACAGAAACATAACAATACGTCTATACAATCATGCTGGCACAATCCCTATGTGTGATTATTGTCATGAAATAAACGAAGTGAATGTGCAATTATCGGAGATTAACATTATATCTGAATATCCATGCGGAAACTATGTAGTCAAGACAGTCTTCATTTTTAGATCCTGAAAAAAATTACGACTCGTGTGTTTTTTTACAGACGGCAAATACATCAAGCTATTATATGTCCTTAACACTTTTCAAATTGGCATTGTAATCTTGGCACAATTTTTAGGCGTTATTCTACAACCCTCCATAAATCATAAAATTACTTTTAAACTCAGGATTTTTTTGTGTGTTCTTTTCAAAATGTTCAACATTTTCCAACTATGTACTTTCGTTAATATGTCTACCAATTTGTCGCCATAATGTTACTATTAGGCACGGTCGTTATTGTCGAACAGGTTCGTTTTTCCGAAAGAATGTTTTCGACGGTTCATTGTTTGGAGGATCAGAATACTTGTGCAATTTGTATTTCAATTTTGTATTGAACTTATTTCATTTTCGGATAACAAACCCTAACGCTACATACATTTGTGTGTTTGGAAATAACGAATTTTTGAATAACTCACACCAGACCAATAATATTGTTTCATTAATGTTTAGATGCCCCTCTATGTCATGGTATACCATGTACGTCTGTTTGTAATTATATTGGTCATACTGCGGTGAACAATGGTATGTGATTATCATGAGAAGTTCGGCAGGCATTACCGTTTTCGAATTAAATCTAGACGTGCCATTTTCAAGGAAATGTTTAGTAAATAACTAGTTTCAGCTAATCACTACTTTAGAGACAAAAATTATGCCATCTGCACGAATTATAAAAGACACTTTCATATAGCTCATTTGAAAGGGAAAGGAGCACAAGTACACAAAAAAACAAGAACTCCGTCTTTCCGAGTAAAGCCTTAACAAAATCATATAGTCGGGTGAATTGGCAGGGAGAAAAAATTATGTATTTTACACCAAAACTGGAGTATATGACGCAGACATTACAATTTTATATGCATTGGTGAGTTTCATTTGTACACCATTAGCTGATGTGCAGTAAACAAAATCATCTTGAACGAGTCATCAACATGCATGTAGAAAAAATGTGAAGAATCGCTCAGTTATGCCGATGAGAGAAAAGTTATTGAGTAATTTTACTGGCCAAGTCAGTAAACAACGTCATTAACGCCGCACTGAGTTTTTCATTAGAATATGGTATGTTTACTCATTGACCTGTTCTTCGTAAAACTTTCGAATACTACTTACCCGTCAAGTGAGTGATCTCACTCATTTCATGTGAGTAGTCGGAGAAGTCAGTAAACAATCGTCATTAACGGCACGCATAAAGTTTTCGGGTTAGAATTGGGATAATTTTAACTCATTGACTCTTCTTACGAAAACTTTTAAACTCTTGCTTCGTCAAGTGAGTTATCTCTCACAATTTTCATGTAAGTATAGTCGGGAGCAAAGTTATTCATGAATGTGAGTACTAACGCTGGCCACTACGACTGTCGAGATCAACGTGCGATTGTGCTCGCGCTCCGGCGTACAACATGTCTTTACATGCTATTGAGTGCAGTCTGCACGCAGTGTTCAACGTGGCTGACAATTATTGGCTGACAATCTTACGGAGACGCCAGGTAGTACATAAATTTATTACAAAATTTGAATACCCGTAATTTGTTATATTTTTTTTTAGGGAGCATTTATCTAATTTGTGCGGGTTACTATAAGTTAATGAAGGTCTGTTTTTTTTCTTTCCATTCGCGATTTTTGTTTGGTCCCCACTCGTTGAATTTTCAAGTCAATTGTCAGTTACACAACACAAAAAATGGTGTAACTGCAATATAAACAGCGTGTAAATTTACTGACACTATAATGACACACTAAATGAGTAAAAATTATCAAGCATTGAGTTCTTCTCTTGGTACTCACCTTGTTACCATTTAACAGGTGTAATTACTGACACTAGATACATGACACACACTGAGAAAATTATCTCATCCGATGAGTTTTTTCTCTTGTTACTACACCTTGTTATCTCGATTAACATGTGTAAATTATGACACTATAATGACACAAGCTAATGAGTAATTTACTCATCCAATTTAGTTTTTTTTTATCTTGGTACTTACCTTGTTAGTACCAAGATAAAAAAAAACTAAATTGGATGAGTAAATTTTACCCATTTATATAGTGTGTCATTATAGTGTCAGTAAATTTACACATGTTAATGAGTAACAAGAGAAAAAACTCAATCGGATGAGTAAATTTTACTCATTGATTGTCATTATAGTGTCAGTCATTACCGTTTTCTGATAAATTGTGAGTGCCATTTGAGGAAATGTTTGGTTGAGTATATTTTACTCATTTAGTGTGTCATTATGTGTCTGTAAATTTACACCTTTTTTTAGTTCATTTGACCGTTATTTTTGTGTGTGTACGTGTCATTCATAGAAGCATGGGTACAAAGTACAAACACTTAAGAATGAGAATGAGTTCAATCCTGTCAATAGAATAATTCATCATCGAGTGACAATATGTTATTTGAATATTGTCATCAAAGATGTATTTTCATAACAAACGGCATATTGTTCTTTTAATTTATACGGCTTGTACCTCAAAGTGATATTAAAGGGTACAGAATGCCTGGTGTTATTGCACGAAGGAAAATCATAGTTGTTGCGGATGTGCGCGGAAACAAGCTCCCGAAACTGTTTTCCTGAATTTGCTCAAATTGCTCCTCACTACTTAAAGAATCATAGCTAGTTTGTCTTTTAATTTCAAAGGAAACAATGACTGATAATGTAATTATTTGGGAATCTCAGTCCACTAACAGCTGTGTCCCTTTCCTACTCAAATCTTGGATATATTTGGGTAAACAATACATCGTCTTATATTGTAATTTCGGTTCGCATCGTTTATTGATATATAAGCTTTAACCTTTTGAAATTAGGTGCAGAAAATTATTATGTAATTTTCAGAATTTCTTATAAAACATATTAAACACTAACTATGAAGATTACTTTAAACAAACGCAATTATAGAATACAATTATTTTAGCACTTATTGGAAAGAAAATTTGTCTAAAGAGAAAATTTCTTCACCAAGATTATACAGGCCCAGAAAGAATGCAGCACCTGCAATCGTGAATATCGTCCCCATCATTGATATAATGTCACTGTTTTTTGTTTTCATGGTTAGAACATTCTTTTCCCAACAAAATGATATCATAAATACCGGTTTTTATTCAGTATTGCCGTTTGAAATCAGGAGCATTTTGCTGAGGCCATGTCGTTCCCAAATTCGATCCACGGAACACATTATTCTCCCGTCAGGTAGGGGGTGTGCCATAGCAGACAAATTTCAATGACAATGAAAGGGCAGTGATATGCTTATTGTCTGCCAGCATAATCTCTATGGAACTCCGCATTGAGAAAATATATTGGTGTTCAGTGGACGCTGCATTAAAAGAAGTCGCAAATTTGGGAATCAACATTGGCTCAGAAAAATGGCCCTAGAATCCAAACGCCTTATTCAAAATCAATGAGCATGGTATCATTTTGTTGACAAACAGATGTTCTTACTAATGACATTAACATCAAGATCATTTTGCCGATGATGTTGAAGAAATTAACAATGGCAGGTGTTGCATTCACTCTAGCCACCCTGTATAATTTGACATTTGAACTTTTCACCTTTAATGTGGGGTCACCAAGGGGGTCATATGTAAAATATATTATGCAACTGAAAGTAGATATTAATTCTAATCTTTTGTGTCATTTTTAGGAGATTTCATCCTGAACAACACAAGATACAGCAAATTATTTTGAGATTACTTCTATATTTTTGATATTTCTTGCGAAGTGTCCCTTTAAGTTCAAAGGCTTATATTTTTTGAGTGATACCACAATTTGACTATACAAGGTACCTAGCGTTGTTCTATAGAGTCTATTCTACCATCCTATCGGGTCAGAATTGAGATGTAGTGTGGGTTGCACGAAAGTCACTATCCAGGCCGTTTTTCAGAATCTGCTCCCGTACTATTTGGACTGTAGGGCATGGACCAAAACACGCTCTTGAAAAAACAGTTCCGTAGTCTCCAGGGTGGTATTCAAAAGTAGCATTACAAATTGATTAAGATGAAGTTGCTGATTGAGTAAAGAAGCGCTTGTTCCTCCGCCAATTTTTACATGCGCATTGATGAGATAATCGACTAATTAGTGAGGCAAATTCCTCAGTCCCATTCGTAGAAGGAGTCACTATTAACTGCGATTTCACAGACACGAATATTACTCTCTAGATTGCTCTTTACAGCTATGTTATTAATAATGAATGCCTGTGACTCTATGCACATTGGAATGCACTGCCAGAGAAGGTATTCTTTTGTATGAACCTAACAAAAGCAATTCACGCAGTTCTCCATTATTTATAGAATGGCTGCACTCAAATGCCTCTTCAAAAATTCCTATTCAGTTTTCAAACATCTGCGGTTTCACAAAGCATTGTGACTGCATAGATTGTCAAGCACTCCCAAGTTTGCGAACGAGGATATGACGAGTCCAGCCACGTAATTTACTTTTGCACACGGTGAAAGTCCCCGGTGGTTTGTACACTGCTAAAACGTATTGGTCACGACATTATAAATAACCGTCATAATTACTTAGTTTTCTCCAAAAAAAACGCCCTCATGGTAGGCCTATAAGAATAACAAACCGGATTTATGGGTTTAGTAATATTTGAATAATCATCATTAGGGATTTGTAAAATACCACGGATGGGACTACGGAAAATCACGAAAAATGGCCTTGCCATACAGTCCAATTTGGTCCGATCCGAGTGCACGTCTTTGCACGATATCTACACGTGGATGTTCCATCACTGTAAAAACACTAAATACTTTTCTGTAACACTTTATAAACACTTGAACATGTTTTTTATGGAATCATAAACACCTTTAGTCAGAAATTCTGGATATCACCTATGATTATGAATCAAACGTTCGGGTGTATTTCTGGAACACTTCAAAAACACTTGAGAACACGTTTAGGTGTTAAGGTGTTGAAAATCATAAACACGTCGACAAACATTTTTGCGAAGATCTAAACACCTAAGTGTTTGAGTGTTCATAAAAATGTTTGGTGACGCGTTTATGATTTTCAACACCTAAACACCAAAATGTGTTTATGAAACGTGTTCAAGGGCATGTTCCAGAAATACACACGAACTTTTGATATCATAATTATACGTGATACACAGAATTTCTAACTAAAAGTGTTAATGATTACTATAACGTTTTCAAATGTTTATAAAGTGTTACAGAAAAGTGTTTATTAAACGTGTTTAGTATTTTTACATTGCATCTGTGCTACAGTGTTGATACTGCGCCTTTTAAATCGATCATCTTCCATAATGCTTAACCCTCTGTACTCAATATCTACATAGTATCTCAAAACATTGTGCAGTTGAAAAGCGCCTCGTTTGGGAATTAGAAAGTACTGTTGTGACATGATGCTTGCATCGATATCAGGGACACAGTCTTAGATCTCAAATGTTGTTTCTTCTGTTCAATTTGTTCGTCAATCTCGAGATATAACGACGACATGTCAGAACAGTATTTTTCCAATTCCCAAACAGAGCACTTTTCACTTGCACATTTTTTTTTGAAACACGCTACAGATACAAAGGATGCTAAATCTATTAACTATCACGTGATCTATGCCACCAGTATAAATGTTAAGTGTTATACATTGGAATGCTTCCGGTCCACTCATATGTAGCGATAACGATTATGCCACTCGTAATAATGTGATACACGTTCACTCCGTCTCTAGAATTTAAATCGTAAGTACACTTTGGTCCTATAAGTGAGAGTAGTAAGTGCGACATATAATATTCGCTAATAAAAACACTTTGTAGATTCGACATAAAATTTCTCTTATTTCGTTAAGTCTCATGACAGGGGAAAGAGCTAGAAATGTTATACAGTTTGAATGTGTTATGACACTTATAATAATCACAACAGTGTCATATAATATGCACAGATCTTGTTGCAATGTACATGTATATCACGCGCCGTGCATTCACAACTAACAGAGAAGGCTATATATATATGCATACATGACTGGGGCACGTCGCCTGCCACAGACTCCAGCGAAAAGGTGAACAGAAAATGATTTAACTATGTCACTACTACATAGTTCAATGCAGAAAATAAATACATGTACACATTTGGAAATACCGACTATTATGGCACGTGATATGCCCCATTGTCACCCCGGCATGTATACTAGTAATATATAGTAGCCGGCTGTTTGGCTGTAATCCTATTGACAGACTTACAAACAGACAGACAATCACAAACAATTTACATGACCAATGCAAACACGAAAACAAAAATTTCTGCCAGTTTGGTGAAATAATTTAATCGCTGAAAGGGGGCAAATTGAGAAAGCGACAGTGTACGCATTAAAAAGTCTGTTGTTTGATTCAAGCACACCCAACTATGCTTCAGATCTGATCCGTCTAAAGAAAGCGACATACAGTGTTCCAATGTGGTATTCATAATAATGTGCAAGTTTGAAATACAAAGATAAATATTTGAAAATGGGCTCATGGCAATTGGTCAGGTAATTTTGTTGTAAACACAAAGCTTTGAAACTAAGGAATATTATAAACTGCTTGTCGCATTCTCTTGCACCCCTGTCAGGGGGCGTAGCTGACGTGGGGGGGGGCTGGGGGCGGCCACATGCCCCCATCAAATTCTGTGCCCCCAGGTGCCCGGCCCACAAAAATTATGACTATGACAAATTTTGACCTGGGATTTGAGAGAAAAAATGAGAACAGTTTTGGACCTAGGATTGGAGCATTTTTTTTCTTCATTATACCCCCCCCCCTGCTGAACGACTTTTCGGCCGAAACTGGCGTGACCGGAAAAATTTATTTGGCCTGGGATTAGGAGAAATTTGTTTTGTCAGTACCCCCCCCCACCCCCGCTTGAGCGAATTTTCGGCGCTGGCGTGACCAGAAAAAAAATGGAGCTGGATTTGTGCCCCCCACAAAATGCAGGCCGCCCGCCCCAGTGCCCCCCTGCGAAAAAATCCTAGCTACGCCACTTGCTCACTGTAAACAAAATGGCAACGCGCGATCATCTTATTCGCCCTGAACTAGTAAAAGGCTGCGTTTTTGATTTACACACCAAATATTTTTTTTTACTCAGGTTTGATGAGTTCTTTAGAGAAAGGAACATAAACATTCAGTGTTATGATTAAGGATTGATACATCGTAAAGTTTTTGAAATATAAACGATAAATCATTTGAAATTGGGCTTTTAGTCAGGTTGTATTCTGTAACAAAAGTTTGGGGGTTTCAGACGCAAGATGTAGCTTTCGCCCCCTGATTTTGAATTTGGTAATTATGATATAAAGTATGAAAGTGAAGCGTCCTAAAAAAAAAATATAAGTTTTATGACCTTCACATGTTTCAAATGTTTGAACACTATATTTTCACTCGAAATAATTGTCTTTCTATGTTTATTTTTCGTAAGATGTGCGACTTTATCAGGATATCTTGGTGACAGCTCGCATTTGATGAAACATCGGAGCTATTGCTCTTGTTTCTCAGTTAAATAAATTGATTTTCCTAATGAGTGTAATGAAAAATGAAAACAAATACTGTCAGAAAATTTTTACACAAGCTTGAATCAAAGTTGTATTTTGTAAAGAATCTTAGAGTGTATGATCTAATTCGGAGACATTTTATTGAAAAGTTCAAGAGTCATTATAAAAAATGGTAACATGATTCCACACAATCTTCGTTCTCAGGTTCAAAGTTCCGATTGTTGTAAAGCGACTTTCGCCAAATTCGAAGTATATTATAAGGCCAAGATGGCAGGTATGACTTGTATCACCAGTGATTTGGATTACTATACGATCGCGTTTGCTACAGTCATGAGTAAGACATCACAGAACGCTGTAGATTGGATAAAGGAGTCGTTTGATGAAGTCGTTGTGAAACACTTGGCGGGAAATCTCAAAGGCAGGACGCCTTTGAATGTGTTGGGAATTGGAAGTGGTCCAGGTAGGTTTAATCACAAACCTGAATAAGTTTACAAAATTCTGAGCTACATAATCCTTCATGTTATGTACGTATCTCATATGATCCAAATGAAGCCCTGGAAAAAAAATGTTCTTCAAAACGATTATTAAGGGCTTTTAAACAGTGAAGTTCGATGAGCGTCTATTCCACTTTACATAGATTGCTGTGTCATAGACCTTTTCTTCACCAGAGATTAAATCATAAATTATGCTGACAATCATCTGTGTATATTTTGCTAGTGACAGCATAATTGTCTAAAGTTTTGTGTTTAGCTGTCCATTCAAATTCTATCGTATATGTCAGATAAAAAAATCAGACAATTTTTAAATGGTGCTTCCACAGAAGCAAGAGAATAAAATATCGACATTGTGGAAACATACAAGTACTAAGGTACTGTTATCAGATTCAGATCCAGATTCAATTGGGTTTATTGTTTCATACTTAAAATGAATAACATAAAGTATTTTGTAAAATTATACATGTATTTAATATAATACATGTACACAACCAAAAAAGTACAATACACTTAACAATAGCCTAGAACTAAGTCCCAGAACTAAAACTGCCAGGTTTACAATTAAAATTGAAATTAAAGTACGGTACACAAAATTAGCGTAAAGATATAAAAGATATCAAATATCAAGATATCGAACAAGAGGCAATAAAAGTGTATAATAAAGCGTCAAAAACTGTTTCTTTTCAAAGACCCTCCCTCAAGCCCTATGAAAAACCCAATGCCGAAGCTTTCCACCACAACCACACATACACGCACACATACATGCACACATACACGAACACAACCACACATACACGCACACAAACGCTTATGCGCGCGCACACACACACACACACACACACACACACACACACACACACACACACACACACACACACACAACACACACACACACACACACACACACACACACACACACACAAACACACACACACACATACATGTACACACAAACACAAACCCTTTTTCCCCCATACACACACACACACACACACACACCCACACACACACACACACACACACACACACACACACGCACACACGCACACAACAACACACACACACACACACACAGACACACACACACACAAACACACACACACACATACATGTACACACAAACACAAACACACACACACACATACATACACACACATACACACACACATACACACGCACACACGCACGCACGCACACACACACACATTCATCCACACACACACACACACACACACACAACACACACACCACACACAAGCGGCCAACCGCACCACTGCCAGCCAAAACCACACACCCAGACCCACGCATCATTCACACACACACACAGCACACACACACACACACACACAAACCCCCCCCCTCACCACACACACACACACACGATCACAAACAGCAACAAAAACAAATAGCGATAACAACTGACATGGGCAGGATCAATCGTCTCAAAGTCACAACAAAGGCTGTACTTTTTGAGGAACTTAACATATGGAGAAGTGTGCTTCTGTTCGAAGCTCTGTAGTCCGGTACGCAGGGTGCTACAAAAAGAGACTTTTATAACAGAAAACAAGAAAAGAATCACCAACAGCATGCAGGCGAAGGTTACAAGGAAATTCAGAACCTAGAGAAATTGATCTAACATTCAAGAGGCTAACAAATTCATACAAACGACCAACATCCACTTTTTAGAAATTATGCTAACATGCGATCCGCGAAAGACTACGGTCGAATTGAACTGTAGAACACACGGGTTTTAAATTCCTTTGTTCCCTTTTCGACCGCCTGATAAACCATCCTAAAACTTGTGACGCTCCTTCCTCTCTTTATATATCCCAAATCTGAAAATCAACTGCCTGTTCTCTACTCTGAGGTCATTTTCTCATGTTTTGAAATACTCAAATTGTATGTTTTGTTAAATACCTGTAATATATGTCAAATGTCAAAAATTTATGTATTAATTGGAAATGCGCATAACACATTTCCTGATAGACATAAAAACAAAATTTGAATATGATATGCTGATAAGTACCGTATAACGCGGGTGAGTTAAGACATGTTTATAAAAAAAATTTAATGATAGACTACACGCATTTAAACGCGTTCGGTTTTTCGCGAATACTTTTTAAAAACTTGCTGCTGTTAATTGTGTTCTCAATGGAACTATTAATGGGACTATGTCAAAAGTTTACCCCAATTTATCTATTTATTTTATTCATGTTTTCCTCAAAAAGAAGGGTTTGGCCCGATTCAGTTAGAAAATGCTTTACAGTGGCGCCCTGCTATATATAACAATAAAAAATATACGAGACAATAAATACAAAATTTAAACATCTCATTCATTCAAAGTACATTTACTTCAAATTTCGTTCAATTAAAATACAGATCAAATATCAATTTCTAATATCAGGAGTGCCTGCAAAGTTAAAACTTGGTTATGGCAACCCTTACAAGTATAAAACATAAAACGACACAAATAAAAGCATATAAATAATACAAAGTATACAGAAAAAAACATCAAATATTGCACAGCTGAAGTAAAGATCAGCGAAATTAGACTGAGACTGAACTGGTTAACAGGTGTATATGGAATCATTAGATTCAGTAGAAAAAAATATGTAAGTATAAATATTGGAAATATTGCACATTTATACACTGTATTAACAAGATGTAACGAACGCATATCAACTGATCATAATGGAAATGAAAAAAAAAACACCCAACATAGAGATACAGTTTAAGATTGTCAATATTGTTCTAGAATAGATTTCTTATGTAACATCTTAAAGTTCCTAATGCGTTCCTGGGCCTTTAGCGAGTCATTAAGTGCATTCCAGTGTACAGGACCTTGGTATCGACTGGAATTTCGCTGCAAAAAAGACGTATGTAATCGTGGTATATAAAATCGATCCTTTCCTCTCGTATTTTACATTATGGACGTCTGAATTCAACAGAAAAAACTGTAGGGCCTCATGTCGCCTTTCATGATAGAATTACACATATTTAATGGTTTTAAAGTATATACAAATATAACGCACTATGAGATAATGAAATAGCAGTCAAAAACCAAGACACCTCGATCTATGTTATGTTTATTAGTCTATTAGAGGAAAGGAGCGGTACAGAAGTAACGGGGCGTGTAGTGATCTGCGTAGAAGATTACATGTATACGCAAGACAAAGTGTTTTTTCGGCTCTAACAGTTGATTTTCCAAAATTTTGTAGGCTATGATTTGAACATCACAATCAGAGCAATAAACTAAAATCACCTGGCAAATTACGGACATATAGGAAATCAATTTTTGATTGAAATTAATATCGACCGTAAAATATTAAAAGCATTTATAACACGAAAAAGAGGGAAGGAGAAATAGCTCCTGAAAAGAAACATTTTATCCCTGCAGGTAGCGGTATGCATGACCTGTTTACTACGCGAAGCAGCGGTCCCTACAGCTGAAG
>JZLH01S0062319.1:6336-31900 GCA_001188425.1 Eucidaris tribuloides | reverse complement strand
AATTAAGACCACAGCATGCAGCACAAATCTTGATTATACAGTGGCTGAAATTCTTGAGGTGGAAAATACAAGTAATTAAAGAAATCTGCACAGTGTTAGTATTCACAATCTGAAAAGCACACAAATCTTACCAAGCAATGGAAGAGATCGAATGAAGTTAGAAACAAACTTTGTGCATTGAACCTTACCTTAACTCTAGCCCTCTCCTGAATAAAAATTAAATTGTAGGTCTAAACCTGACTCTTTTATCATTGGATATTGTCACAGACACTGGAACAACTGTCGGTCTGTTGCTGCATCAAATTCTGAATTACATTACAGTGTACCTTCTGAATATGCCCAGAACCGTGTTTCAAAACCCCATAACAAATGATCAATGGAAGTGATCTGTCCTTCGTGCCCGAACTCCTAACTTCCTCTGTTATCACATGAATTCCTGTCCTTTCGGTATTACATAATTGTAGGGCCTATGCTTACTTCATACTTTCCTACATGTATCTGCTGTTGTTATACCATACGATTTCCATCCCACATTCCTTTTCATTAATAAATCACAATCAACAAATATTGTTATTAACATCATATCATGTACAATCTAATCCTTTTGTCTCAATCTTCCAAAATCAGTTTCTTCATACAGTGCCATTGTCATACGCAGATCTGTGCAAGAATTCATACTTGGTATACAGTCTCCACTCGTTTGGCATTAAATTGTCATTTATTAGTACTAAAAGTGAAATGGGTAACCAGAACTAAATTTTATGAGTTTGTTACTTATTACTTGAACAGATTGGGGAGGAGGGGGGGGGGGGGGGTGTGGACAAGTGCACTTCTCAAATAAAATTCAAAGTCAAACAGTTTGCTAAATAAAAATATTCTGATTTCATGTCCAAATGAAATTATTTTACACATCGGTGCAGAATAGCTTACATGAACCTGTCAAAAAAATGAGCAAAATACATGACTTTCTTTATAAGGGATATTTACTCTGTCCTTTAAAGACGCTATATAACACTGTGGAAGACACGTTTAAAAAATTGTCGAACTTTGCTATCTGACATATCTGAGAGTGTTTGAATAGACAAATAAACACCTAAAACACAAAAGTTTGGACAGTTATGCTGTCACTAGTACAATATGTGCAGATTCAAATTGGCACATTAATTTCCTATCGGGCGATAGGAAATTCTGCAACACAGCAGTCTATGGGGAAAAGCTGGAATGGTCTCTCAATGATTTTTACTTTTTTAATGCACTTACTGATCGTTTTAAACTGCAATTTTTTCAGGGCTTTATTTTTAGACCATGTCAGAGACACTGGTAGCATGGGGAATCATGCAGCTCAGATTTTTTTTAAACTGGAAACACTGTTACACAGTGCCTTTAAACAAAATCTTCATATATGACTACACATTTCATCAACATTTCTGCCACTTGAAAGTATTTTCTTCTCATGCCATTGTGTTGACTGGCATGAAGCAGCTATAATACAATAATGTAATGTAAAATAGTATCATGTTCACCCCTCAAGTCTTTGCATTCACAGTTTAAAGTCCCACTCAATACCAGGAAATATTTACTTATAGTACAAATTAGTACATGTGCATACTTGTACTTTATCTGACGACACAAGTCATAAATCCGTTTAAGTAGGTGCTCCAGTACTGGAAAATATGTATTTAGATTACTATTTTAGTTCACAGATAGATCACACAGAAAGATAAAGAGTACAGACAGTCTAACAGGTACATTTGAGATTCTGTAATTCCCATAGTCTTAATACATGGCACATCAGGTTCCCATGGTCAATGGGTTAAAAACCAGTTTGTGGATATAGTTTGTTGAAGCAAACAGGAAACACTCCAACTCTGAATGATAATAACTGAATCAAAGAACCGGCAAAAGATATCCATTCCTAATGCAAATAACCTTCTTTATCACACATGATTTTATTTTTTTGAATAACAATTAATTGATATATTTATTTTACGCATTATTACAATTTTATCTTTCATTGAACTGATGGACACTAGCACAGATTTTCAAAAGTCAAGTAAAATCACATGGTGTAGATGAAAATGAAGGGTATCTGGGCTATACCATACCAGGGTAGGAATTAATTTTTATTTTTAATGGGTATTTTAAATCAGCCTTGGGGCTTTTCTGTAAGTTCTTGGGGGTTTCTTGAATTTTTGGGGCTATGATGTTCATGAACAAGCATGCAAAAGCATTTTCTGAGAGATAATTTAAAGAAACTTGAACATTTTTTAAACAATGATATGTTTGATAAAAACGGGTGTGAACTTTCCTAAAATATCTGTAGTAAAAGATGAGGGCAGCTCTGAAGAAAATGATCGCCCCAAATTGAACAAATTCTGTTTTTTTAGGATTTTAAGGGTCGATTTGGCTCCACCAAGGGGTATTTCCTACGATGTACCATACTAAGTTGTGAAAACATCGCAAATAGTTGAACTATAGTAGAACTATTCTGATACTATGCTAGATTTTCAGTTTAAGTATGAAGTAGTATTTTCCTAAGTTGTATGGGATATACATGCATTAACATAAGGAAACATTTTCTTTCAAAACTTTCTACTGTACATGTACGTCTGACCAGTGAATCGCCTTAGGTCTGCCTACAGGTGTGAACAAATGTTAAGAAAGTAGAAATGAAAAAAAAGCACCTAAACATAAAATGTAAATCTACAGCAATAACATGCATCAAATAATCTTACCCATAGTATGCAGAAATTGTTACCAAACATGTTGATCTTCACATGTTCATTACTTACCTTTCATAAAATGGGATGGACCAAACATATCAAAATCTGGCTCAATTTTGACAACTGGGTGGTAGCGTTCACCAAAATATTGTACCCCCATAAACTGAATAATATGGCTTATTATCCATAATTGCAAAGATGTAAAACAGAAAGTAAACATCAACGACGATATCTGGAAATGGAATGATCTGCCCTGGCACATGAGACGGATCCGTGTGGTTGTCTTGTCTGTAGTGGAAAGCCGGCCAGCCACAAATGAAATGACACCAAACAGAAAGCTGAGAGTTTATATGCTATCACAACTCACTCATGCATAGGGAAGGACTTTAGACTGGGAGTGAACTTCACATTTAGCTCCAACCAGCATTTCTATAAATTATGGATCTACATCATACATGTACCAAATTTGGTACTAGATGTACTTCCTTATTATGTGCGTGTGTATGTGTGTGTGTGTATTTCAGTACAGGTACTTATGGAGGTATTTGGTGACATTGTGTGATGGCTTTACTGCACGTATATACTTCTCCACTGTCTAAAACTTTGGTTCAAAGTCACTAGAGAAACATGTTTTGATTATGTATTTTGTCCCAGTTTGGAACCTTTGGGTTTTCAGGATGAAAATGATGATGCACTTTCAAGGGGAATTTTCCTGTTGCAATTTGAAAAGACAGGTTTGCAGATCATCTGTGATATGAAGTATTATAGTTTTATGTTTGTTTAACTTGATTCTTGGCCCTGCAATATCTGTCACATGGTACTTTTGTGATGAGGCTGTGGAGGACTCCCCAATAGGTTTTAAAGACAGATTTCTGCTTTTTCTCATTCTTTATGTCATTAAAACTATTAAAATCTTATTTCTTTAAGATGCTAGATGTTAATATGTTACAGTAAAAAGGATTCTGCATGCTTTTCTTGAAAGAGTTGGGTCACATGTCCCTTCTCAACTGACATCTCAAAAAATCAACACAAATTTGTGACAAAAGTCATAAATCCAATCAGAAGTAATTGGCACAGTTCCCAATTTCAGAATACCCATGATAAGGACTGAATGAAATATGGACAACTTATAATGCCAGAATAGTCTAGCCAAAGTTTGCTCAATCTTTTGCTGCCTTATTTCTGTTATTTTCTTCACTATTTGAATCCAGATAAATATCAGAGTCTCAATCTTAAAGATTTTCAACTGAATTTTGATTAGTTGATTGTTAAGTAATAATATCCTCCCATTGAATGGGTGTAAGTAAAAGTGTGTTAAAGGCATTGTATAACGTTGTTTACCATTAAAAAAAAATCTGAGCTATACATGCTTCTCCATGCTACCAGTGTTTTTGATAAGGTTTAAAAATGAAGCCCCGAAAAAAATGTATTTCAAAATGATTATTTAGTGCTTTGAAAAAGTGAAAACGGTAAGTTGACTGGATTCACCTGCCCATTTCCTCCCATAGACTTACTGTGTGTAGATCTAGACTATTTTGTACTCGGCCAGAGTACTAATTGTTTAATCATTCATCTCTTGCCAGTGGCAGCATAAATTTCCAAACTTTTGTATTCTAAGGTGTTTATTTGTCCATTCAAACACTATGTAGCTCAGATAGCAAAGTTTGATAATTTTTTAATTTGAAGCTCCACAATGTTAGCCTGTGTCTTTAACCCACTGACTACTTGAACTGGGTTTGCCCTGTATTAAATCTATGGTGATTAGGCTAATGAAACTTGAGTTTCCCGTCACCTGCCCTCGTTATGGTTTTAGGGCCGCGTTAGCGCCCGAAAATCCGAAAATGATTCATTATTTTGAAAAATTCTTTTCAAGCCTCACCTTTTCGTTGATTTTGGAAGTTTTAGTAGGAAACGAGTCTCGGAAATGAATTTAAAAATAGACTCAATATTGTTTGTATTTCGTTTCAAGATCGCCTCTTGATTCATAATGCATCAAAAGGGTTCCACTGTATATACTTTGGGTTAAAAACTGGAAATGTGCAAATGGAATGAACAAAAAAGCATTTAAGTGTTTGTACAAAAGTTAAAATAATGAAATCCTGCATGTAATGAATAATGAATAATGAAATAGTTCCCTCATTATGGGCTGAAAAAAATGTGATGGGAAACTCATAATCAAGTTTCATTGGCCTTACAGAAACTTGGAGGCATCCAGTTAAGATGAGAAGTGACGTAGGCCCTACATAATTCCGTAAATAATCTTCAGCTTAGGTGCCTTACTGTCCTTCATTATACGCAACTGACTAAACGGCCTGTAGCAGTTCAGAGTTTTGGGATCATGGCAAGTTGTTACTTATGTCAGATCTAAACACTACACAAAAAGTAAGTTCCCCCTTATTCAAAGTACCATAACTTTTAAACGCAGCAAATTTGAGCAGAACAATTTAGCAGGGGTGTTATTACACTCATTGACTAAATTCTGTGTGAAAATGCGACTGATCCGTCAAGTCATGCATGAGTGAGCATGCATTAAAGGCAAAAATGTCCCTTTTCAAAAGTCACAGGAGTCGTCTCTTATGCCAAAATAATGGTAAATAATGGCATTTTTTGCTTTATTTATAAAGTGTGTTCACTCAACCATGACATGGTTACAACCTTTCATGTTCGTACAACATGTAAAGATACATGTTGATGAAAAATATCGGATTTCATTTTTTCAATAAACTTAATGGATTTTACATTTTCAAAATTCAGGAAGGACAGACATTTTTAAATTGAGCTTACCTTGGCGTAAAATATGCAAAAGTGTCAGGGGAGGTGTAAGGGGGTCAAACGATAGATGATCAACATAAATAGCGCTTAATCATTACCCAGAAACATAATTTGTCAAAATCCTGCATCAGAAATCCCCCAAAATGACCCTTGTGACTTATGAAAAGTGACTTTTTACCTTTAATATGTGCTCACTCATGCATGACTTGACGGATTGATCACATTTTCACACAAAAGTTAGGCAATGAGTAAAGAAACACTCTTTCAAAATTATTTTGCTACAAATTATTTCGTTAAAAAGATACGGTATTTTGAATAAGGGGGAACTTACTTTTTGTGTAGTGTTTACAAAGTCACAAAAACATCTGTTACCAGTTGATACAGCTGACCGCAAACCTCACTTTTGGACATACAAATTTCCTTTTTCACCAGAAATTAAAACAATTTAAGTGGCAATTGCGGTGAAGCACTCTAATTCTCTAACTAAAATCCTTTGTCTGTGGCTCCTCATTTTCAAGTATTTCTTTTAATACTATGCAATAAAATAAACAACTTTCTAACAAACACTTAAAGACGCTATATAACACTGTGGAAGACCCGTTTAAAACATTGTCGAACTTTGCTATCTGACGTATCTGACAGTGTTTGAATGGACAAATAAATACCCTAGAACACAAAAGTTTGGACAGTTATGCTGTCACTTGTACAATATGTGCAGATACAAATTGGCACATTAATTTTATATCGGGCGATAGGAAATTCTGCAACACAGCAGTCTATGGAGAAAAGTTGGAATGGTCTCTCAATGATTTTCACTTTTTTTACACTGCAATTTTTTCAGGGCTTCATTTTTAGACTGTATCAAAGACACTAGTAGCATGGGGAATCAGGTAGCTCAGATTTTTTAAACTGGAAACATTGTTATTCAGTGCCTTTAATCTGCCAAATTGATACTTTGTTGAGAATAATTATGGATATCAAGGCACAGATAAATTTACTAAAGGTTTTAGGATCACAAATTGTGGTATTTTATCAAAACGTTCATGATCAAAATCAAACACAAAAATATATTAAATGCAAGCTTCTAAAATTCAGGATTTCTGAATGCCAAATGATATTGGTAAGAAGATGTATAGGATGGAAATTTATTACCTAATTCATGTTCCAAGTTTTATGTAGATTCTTTTGCAGCCATGTTCGAGTCAAAAAAAAATTTGATGTTTAATGTCAAATCTCGAACAGCAAAAAGTGATACAGGCAACTCCCATTATAACAAAGTCCTCGGGACCGGCAGTTTTGTTGTATCGGAATTTGGTTATTACTGAACTGTCAAACTATATGTAAAGAACTTTGGGACCTAAATTTTTACTTTGTTGTAAAAGGAATTTTGTTATAACCATGTTCGTTATAACGGGAGTGCACTGTAATCCACAAATTTGAGCTTCAGTCCCATGTATGGCTGACCATTCGCTATAGGTACAGCGTTCAAAACATACAAACGCATGTGACAACATGATTCCATGAAAATCGCAGAGGCTCAATTGATACGGAAAAAGGACTGTTTCTCATGCAAAAGGTCCCGATCTATTAATTTATTGTACTGACAAAAATTTCATGGTATCAAGATGGAACAATGACTTACATTATTCAGGGCTTCACACTAACGTCTTTGCTGGATGCCTGATCGGGCAAGCAAACTTTTTGTTCTTATTCAATCAGTTGCCCTAACAAGATTTTTACTTGTCAGTGGTTGCATCACCAAAATATCAGAGTTGCAATATCAATTCATTTATGCCTTGCTAAACATGTTAAAGGTTAGTGATATGATTGGGAACACTTGAAAATGCCTCAAGAACGAAATGAGTTGAAATATATACCAACTATACACTAGCAGGAGTGGATCTCCCACCTGGGAGGATTTGTCTGTAATTTGTTTACTTAAGGAGAATCAAGCATAAACATAGCGGTATCTAAAGGTAAAGACAATGGATTGGGCGGTAGTCCTTACGACTTGGGCTGATACTACTCTAGAATCAGTAAACATGCAAGGCTTCTCCTGTGAAAAATCTTGTAGGTCAAACATTCACTCATTCTAAAAAAACAACATCAATATCACTAGTAGCATGGAAACCTGCTGTGTGGCTCTCTATCAGGCTTATTTTTAATACCTACCCGGCAAAGAATAAGATACTCTATGTTTATGCTTGATCTCCTTAAGTAAACAAATTACAGACAAATCCTCCCAGGTGGGAGATTCACATCTGTAGTGAACAGCTGGATATTTCAACTCAATTGCGTTGCTTGAGGCATTTCAGTAGTTCCATTGAATGTCACTAACCTTTAATTTTCTGGGGACGATAAAAATAAGCCCCATAGAGAGCCACACAGGTTTCCGTGCTACGAGTGATACTGACATTGTTTATTTTAGAATGAGTCAACGTTTGACTTCAAGATTTTCACAGGAGAATCCTAGCATAGTTTACTTGATTCTGGAGTAGTTTCAGCCCAAGTTGAGGACTACCCCCAATCATGTCATTTACCTTAAAGGTATTGGCTAACATTTACCACAGTTAAAAAAATCTGAGCTACATGAATCCCCATGCTACCATTGTCTTTGATAAGGTCTAGAAATGACGCCCTGAAAAAATTGTATTTCAAAATGATCATTTAGTGCATTAAAAAAGTGAAAATCGTAAGTTGATCGGATTCACCTGCCCATTTTCTCCCATAGACTTACTGTGTGTACACCTAGGCTATTTAAACTCGCCCCGAGTTTTGTTTATTCATGCATAACTTGCCATTGGCAGTGTAACTTTCCAAACTTTTTTTTATTCTATAGGGTGTTTATTTGTCCATATGAACACTACTATGTAGTTCAGATATCAATATTTGACAATTTTTTTAAATTGAAGCTCCACAATGTTAGCCTATCACTTTAAAGCGTTAAGTGTTTGTAAATTTCTAATCAAGTGTGTTTTTGTATGCCATAATTGTGTGTCCACGTACTTCAGAACAGAAGTTACATCCCGATAAAAATCGTATCAGGTACGGAGACTGGTCACTCGTATGCAGTCATCATAGATTTTCACTTTTCTTTGGTTTGTTTTGAAGTGTATGATTTTTTTCAGGGCTCCATTTTGACCCCATACTAGCAGGGTTCTCACCAGATTTTTTGTTGCACTTGATGCAACTGTGCAAATGCCAGGTGGCAAAATGCTAGAACTGATAAATTTACACTTCCTGCTATATGCATTTCTGTGTGTACTAAAATCTGAAATCTACCCCTGGTGGCAAAACTTTGCACATGTTGGTAATTCACTTTCTCAAATTTGCCCCTGGTGTTTGCAACAAATGCTTTATACATTGGCGAGAACCATGTACAGTTTTTTGTACACTAAAGACATTGATATCAGACAGGGTCATGCAGCTCAGGATTATTTTTTCATCGGAAGTACCGTTTGCTTGTACGAAACAAAAAATCTCCTCACCCCCTATATCGAAAGTGGAGCAGGCTGCATCATCTGAACTATGGACTTGGTGGAACAATGACTGAAACCTGATGCTACCCATAATGCCCTCTTTGACCCGACACGTTTTAGGACTGTGAAGAGCTGCGCATAATGTACATACTGTGGTCTTTCACTGGCTCTTCACTTGCACACTTTTATTGGTCTGTATGGCATTGGGCAAACCAGGAAGTACAAACACCAGATGTACGACAGAAGGGATTTTTCGCAGTCAATCGTGTAATTAGGTGTTTTTTAAATGTCATACATGTAAATTTATTGTCTAGATTCATCAATTAGACACAAACAGATATATGCTTTTCACCTTTTGATACTGTCTGTAATTGCAGAATAATACAAGACTACCAAAAACAATTTACAATTTTAGATGCAACAAAACAAAAATAACACTCAAACAAAAAGGAAAATATGGTTCAATAAATATTCCTATTTTTCAATAGTCTTTAAGGGCAGTGACATGATTGGGAGAAAAAAATGCCTCTTGAACCAAACTGGTTGAAAGACATATCCATGAATACACCAGCTGGAGTGTATCTCCTGCTTGGAAGGATTTATCTTAAATTTGTTTACTTAAGCCGAATCAAGCATGAAGAACTTACTACCATTTTGTTTCTCTCGAGCCCCGTAAAAATACATTCCACAGAACCCTACACAACAGATTTGTCTGTCATCAGGCATGTCGATGGAAGTTACTTATAGAACAAGTCAACTTTTGAATTTTCACAGTTAAATCCTGACCTTGCACAGTTTACTTGATTCTAGAATAGTTTCATCCCAAGTTGAGGACTACCCCCAATCATGTAATTTAACTTTAAACGTACTGTCTTATTTCTTTTATATTATCATTGGTGATTCGCGTAAGGTTCGCGGATCACCATAGATTTCGTCAGAATTTTTTTCTTCTTCTTTATTTGTGTTTCTTTCTCCCCATTTTTGTGCACGCGATATCTCGAGAACGATGAGTGCAATAGTTTTGTAACTTAACCCGTTGGAGACGATTTGATTTCACTATAACACACATTTTTCATAGACCCCAATACGAGTTAACTCGTACTTACTCTCCAATGGGTTAACATAGTTATGTCTCATGTCAATACCTCGTTATTCTCTTCCTGTCAATGTTTGTCACGTCATCTACATGTATGACATCATAAGCCAAAAGCTAGTCCTAACCTATATTTTTAATATCTCAAGCTGGCAGTGGAATAAAACAACGAAATTTGGCAGAAGTCAAGTTGAGGTCAAGGGTCAACTTTTGGACCTAACCATGTGCGCACACGCGTCACAATGGGCTTGCACGAGCGCGTCAAAATTTGTAAAAGTTTTAAAATGCTCCAAATGACTTCTTATTAACAGCAGTATACGTTTCAGGTCATTTGGAGCATTTGCTGCGCGCGTGCACCCCTTTCCCGACCAAATACCATCGTTTTTTCGATGGATTTTGATGTCTGACTGAATTCTCCATCAATTAGAACCCTTTCCCGACTACCCAGACCCAAAATATCGCTTACAGGTCCAACAAACATAAATGCGCGCACATTGCGCGATTTGCGCGCGTAGTGAATAGTGGGCATTTTTAAATGACTCATAACTCTCTAGAATTAACGGTGACCCCTACTTTTAATTGTTTACTCTGATAGACTATGATGCGTAGAAAGCATTTCAGGCATCGTTTTCTATGCCAAAGTGTTGTGACGTCATGACGTCACAAAGAAAAATCTTATTTCGGGCATATCTCATGACTGGAGTCGAGTAACATAACCAGAACCTGGTACTCAGTAACTTCAGGTCAAAGGTCATCATGCGTGCGGGCATCACGACGAACGCCTACGCATACGTTTAAAATTAAGTCTTTAATCAGTAATTTTTCTGTAGAAAAAACGATGACCCCTACCTTGTATTGCTCATTCTGATAGCCTATGATCCGTAAATAACAGTTCAGGCACCACTTTGCATGCAGAATACTCGAGGCGTCATCTATGACATCACAATGAAAAATCGTATTTCGCGCATATCTCATGAATGGGGAGGATTAAGATAACAAAACTTGGTACACAGTAACTTCAGGTCAAAAGTCATCATTGGTGCCAATCATAACCGTCCCAGCGTCGTGATGAACGTGTACAAACACGTCGAATGTTCAATTAATGTTTGATAGAAAATTTCAGGTGATGAGGGACATACTTCATCATGTAATGATAATTGATATACATTGTTTGTCACATTTTCTTTAAATTTAATGATTGGAGCGGTTACGCGGATCACCAATTCGTCTTAGTGACGAAATAAAATCTAGTAATAACTAATTACTGCTTCACATAATACAAGCACTGTTGTTATTACCACCATCATCATTGTCACAAGGAGAGCTCAGAATTGCCATTTGTTTTTGTTTTTCTAGCCGTATATTCTTGTTATATTCACGCGATCGAAGATTTACAGGTGTAGCACATACTTTAAAGAATTGATCGCAGAAACGCAAATTCGTTCAAATTGCCTTTCATTAGACCGTATTCGCATTATATGTAAATGAAGAGTTCGCTTTGTTAGCGTAGCTCTTTCAACACGATTGATGCGAAGGCATAGTACATGTTATCGTATCTATACAAACATATATATGCAAATTACAATATTCACTTCAGCACCCCGGTTTAAGTCTCTTACTACCGTAGTGGAGTCCACTGATAGATGTGACCAACGATTGTTATTTAGTGGTAATATATACGTTTATCGGGCTGTCTACGCAGCGAAGCTTGAAGTTATGCGCCACGCCTAATTCAGTGATAGGTTTAGTAGGGTATGCTGTACGTTTGGCGGGCATTATGATTTCGGCTTTCGTTCGTATAACATGTAGGTTTGTGGCAGATTAGGACGGTTTGCCTTCCACCCAAGTTTATTTCCGTTTGACATTATGTTTGCCTGGCAGTTTTAACCGGCTTTAACCCTCAAGTTATGGCGGTTATGTTATTTGTTCTACCTTAATATGATTTTGAAGACAAGAAGTCTTACTCCTACCAAGTGTGAATGGAGTCGCCTTTTTCTTTACGAGGGAAAAACTCATGAGAGGTGGTAAGCATAAACACGTATTTAACAATTATTTTCATTAAAATTCTTAGAATGTGAACTCAAGATTTTAAAGATTAAGACATGGTAAATTGGCAAAAGAGATGTACATGTATGAAGCTTTATGTGGATTGAATTACATTTCATGAATCGTTATTGGAAGTTATTAGAAAGGAGCAAGTGTTATAGTCAACATTTAAGGTCACACAAACGGTGAAAGCTACAGTTGATTTAATATGTACTTGTTTATGATATTAGAAATTATACAACCCATTTAAATATGCACGGACTTAATTGATGGTATGCGTGTGTGTTGATATGAACGTGTGCTTGTGGAAAAAGTATCATAATAAGCTTGTGGAAGAGGATAAGTTTCTGGAAAGACTTTTGGTTTAATTGTTCTTTCAAATGTAGAGTTTTATTTCGGGACCGAGGTCAACATTCGCTGTCGTAGCGTCCAGGACTGGGACACCCGTTTCGACGAGGACCAGACGGTTATTAGCGGTCGTCGTACGATACCACACTGAAGTCGTTTCCCACATCGAGGTCGTCGCAACATGGACATTTCGTGGACACATCAACGGCAGTTAGCGTTTTGTTGAAGGCGTAACGGGGCCCCGGCAACCGCGGACTTTTATATCAGGTTTTGTGTGAATTCATACGTTTGTGTGCGTGAATCAGTTGGTCCGTGAACAGTTAACAATTTCCAGATTTATCATATATCTAAATTCGACTCGAAAGTCTACGATATGTAATGTCATTCGCATGGTTTAAGTACACCATAACACATCTTGAATTTGGTATGTTATTTGATTTATCTTATTTACCGCTGGCTTATAAAAGCCTAAATATTTTGTAAGTGTTGGGAAATATAGTGATGCATTAATTAAAGTTATTTACAACTAAATTTCAGTGTGTGAAGCCTTTTTGTTCTGCTGATTCTCTGAGCATTTAGTTTTCCTTGTTTCAATTATTGTCGACCCTCACCAGGGCCGTGACAATTATTATCACTGCTACTGTTATTATCACCATTGCCCTGTTTCAAAGATCAAGGTCTGAATGTCATGATCAATTCATTTTGGATCTCACATGTGATTTTTAAAAATATTTTTATGGCATCTGTTTTTGCATGAACGTGACCGCCAATTTGTGAGTCAGTTTTCTGAGCACATCCACCAATTGTTTTGATACCCTTTAACTACATCACACAGATCTTCCTTTTACGTTGGGCACAAACGTTTTTTCTCATTCTGGAATAAAAGTTTCAAAATAAGAGGGGGGGGGAGGGGGAATCTGTAGTCAAGACAACTGTTAACACCATTCTCCTTGTTATTGAGACAAAGGCATATCTGAAGGACACTTGAGACAATGATGGCCATGTGTTTTGAACTGATAGATTTTCGTGTGACATCAAAAAGTCACATTTTCAATTCTGGGAAATGCACCAATTGTTATTTGAAATTAATTATTTCAATATTTATGCATGCTAGCATAGGAAAAGTATACATATTCTGAAAGGGTATTTCACAAGGAATCCACAAATGCCATTGTTTTTATTGTGGGGTTAATGGTTAAAGAGAAAAACCAACAGAACATGAATTTTTCCATTCATAAAATTCTCAACTTCATGTGAAATTTTTGTTTCCACCTTATACCCCACATCAAAAAAGACATCATATTTGAACTCTGCAGAACTAGAGCTTTCCAAAAATGTATACTTTTACTATGCTACCTGCTATAGATTTTTTGTTGTGCAAACATCTTGTTGGTATATATAAAATTGTACAAATTTGTTCAAATTCCTGAAGGTAATGATATAATTGTTTCTTTTAAAAATCAACTCCACCTTTACATTTTTAAATAACTGAATTCCCATGTCATAAGTGATAAGTTAAAAATATCATTTTAAATAAAAAGGTAGGTATTATAATGTCCCAAGCAGTACACATCAACAAAACAGAATACAACATCATAAATTTCATTGCGTCATATTTCACTGTTCAGACCACAGTCTATTTCTCATTTTAAAGTCCAACATTTTAGGCTTCAAGCCTCCAAGTACTGAATTGTACACAGTTTTTTTACATGATATAGTAATCAATGCTAAAGATCCAATAAACTTCAAATAAGGCTGATATTACTTGATTTGGGACAGTGATGACAAGTTATTGGTACATATGTTATTCTTATTTGAAATTTACCGCGTGCGATCCTCAGCTCCACCCTGTCATTTTTTCACTTAAGTGGTTATAAGTTCAGAAGTTCATATGCTTTGTGTAAACTTAAGGTGTCATCTTAAAGATCTCATCAAAAGCTATATTTGTATTTGTATATATGTATTTTGTCTATATTGGGTATCAAGATGTAAACAAAAATTGAATAAGAACACTTAAAAACTCGCGCAAGTGTCACGGCTCCACCCTATGAGACTACCAGTTCAAAACACATGGCCTGATATAAACACACATAGCAACAGCCATGAAGTTTTGGAGTTGTAAAGTTTGGTTTGGTTGAATCAACCCTCCTACTGAGAAAACTGGGCACATTTCCAGAACAAGACAGTGAATATGGTTTGATGATGTCAGGAGTCAGTCTGTCGAGTGAAAAAATGTGCTTGCCGAATGATAAATCGAAGAAATTGAATTTTCTTGTGAGTGAAATTGATGATGTTTCATCTGCTATCTGCAGTGCAGATGTGGAAGCAGATTGAATTGTCATCACTGAACAAAAAAAAATCCAATGTCTAAAGCCCAAGTATAGTTTTGGCGAATGGTAAAAAATGCAATTCTTTGCAACAGGGTTGGGCTCAATTACTTTCTTCAATTACAATTACAATTACGTGCCTGCCAAAATTTTTCAATTACAATTACTTTTCCATTAAATTACATTTTTTTTCAATTACAATTACCAATTACTTTTGTTAATTACAATTACAAGCCTGCCAAAATTTTCAATTACAATTACTTTTCAATTAAATTACACTTTTTTCAATTACAATTACCAATTACTTTTGTTAATTACAATTGCAATTACTTTCTATAATATATTCAAACTATATGTACGCGTATGGAGCTACAGTAGGTGATATTCTTGTCTCTCTTTTATACCCTGTCCACATGCGTACATGTACCAATTTGTTTTCAATGCATTTGAAAGCACGACCAAGAGGAGGTTATGGGTCAAGAATAGTAGTGAGGTGTATAAGGGGGAGTACACAGGATCAGATTAATAGAATGCATAATTTAAAATTACTTGAGAGTAATTATGCTCAATTACATTCTTTTCAATTACAATTACAATTACTCGAAAAAATGCTCAAAAAAAAATTGCTCAATTACCCTGTAATTGAGCCCAACCCTGCTTTGCAATTATGTTTTTGAGATAGACGTACTGTATGATGATCTATCAGTGCCCTGATAATTGCTTGCTCTGCAACACTCTCATCTTTGAGAAATTAATCAAAATGTAAAATGTTGGGGGTGGAGGACCCCCCTCCCAATATTTCCCGTATATGTAATGTATATACCGAGCTAGATGTTCTCCTTTAGTTGAAACGTCACAATTCGTCACTTTAGGCAATTTTCATTAGATTTGATGCCGTTTTCCAATGTCTGGGGTAACAATAGCATACTTTGAAAAAGTTGTCTGATCAACCAAAGCTATACTTGGACTTTAAGATACAAGCTACCTCACACGTGGGACAAGGCACTGAAGCGTGTACTCCGACCTCTGTGCAATTACGCAATGGTCATGTATGGGCATGGGCAGCGGAACGTTTGGAATATACAATGGTTTTGGAGGGGACACCATTGTTCACAGACAATGGTGTCCCCCCAAGTCCATTGTCAATCTGAACGTTCCACGGCGCATGCATATGGGATGCGTTGCCAGGCAACAACGCATCTCCGGCAACAGACTGGCACTTGAAAAAGTCTGCAGGTAGTTGACAAAACATGGTCAACTTCACTCACATGTAAGACCACTTACTTGAATTCAGAATTCATCAAGCTACACAGTGCAATATATTTTCAAATGGGGTGCTACGTTGGCCCAAGTCCCTTTTGAATAACTTTATCATACACGTAGCAATTAAAAACTGACATGTGCCAAGCCTTTCCCATATTGGAAACACTAAATAATCCTACTCGGGCATCAGCAGCTTTGGAAAAAAAGTAGCACTGTATTTGTATTTATTTCTTTCACACTTAAATCAGAATTACCTTTTTTTATTCCCACAGTTGTTGTGGGATTGCACTTCTAGTATTTAGTAATCATAAACAATAATTTAAGTCCCTAGTATCATGTGAGAGTGTGCTGTTTCACAAGATGATTACTTGCATTTCATTCCATGTATTCGTAAATGAATCCTGTGAACACTAAAAATTATGCTGAATGTAGGGGCAGCACCACCCCGTATGGTTTTCAAAGAAAATGAGATATTTGTTGGTGACAATTTTTGCACACCCCCCCCCCCCCACCATATTTTCTGCTGCCATAGATGTACTGAAACACCATTGAAAGGGCTTGCACTATATATAAAGTGTTATTCCGGACCTGATCCCCCCCCCGTTTTTCTTTTCGTGGGGGGGGGGTAGGGGTGCTTGTGCAATCACCATCCACCATACATGTAGATCAGTGTTCCTCTGCTCTGGAAATCATGACCCTTTTCTCTGCTTGTCATTAAATCACCACAGATTTTCGGCCCACCTGAGATTTTACCCTGTCTGTCACCACCCCAGGCTGAACTGCTTGATGTCTCGTAAAAACTTACCCACGACTGCATGCTCTTTGGGTACATGCCCAATTCTTGAAGCGAGCCTAATATCGCCTCCATGACTACCGCCTCTGCAAAAATGAACAATCAAAGTAGGGACTGGATGAAAATTAGGTTTGCATGGTCACAGCAACATACTGGTAAGTTTGGGGAAAGGGGGAGGGGCACATTTATTCTTAGATGTTACACTGGGTCTGGGTTTGGGTCTGGGGTGATCTGGAATCAGGCATAGCAAAGCACAATAAAGTACAATACAGTCCAGTTTGCGATCTGGTACAAATCCACGGCCCAGGTTAATGTAGGGACAGTGATTTTCCGTTTACCAGTAATTTGAAACGGAAAATCCATTTCGTTCTTTACTTTGCATGTGAAAATTCATGGAAATCACCTTTGCAAAATGGAATTCACGTTTTTGCTGTGTACATTTTCTATGACAAAACGGAAATTCCATTTTTAGATCAAGTTCAAACGGAATTACAGATTTTCAGAGACGGAAACGACCATTTTTTAAACAGAAAATCACTGTCTCTATTAATGATATCAAAAGGACCCCTGCAACCCAAATGCATGTTGACTTCTGTTGGTGCCTATCAGTCTGTCTGTATATCACCAAATCAATGAGAAATGTGCATTATGTTTTTTTACACATGATTTTTTTTTAAACCCTTTTTTGTACCCGGCTAAGCCCTGCCTAAAAAAAAAATAAAAAAACCTCCAGATCCATATTCCAGTTGTGACATCATCCTGTAACATTTGAGCTAAACAATAGACACAGTTATGTACCTTCACATTCTTTGCTATTACTGAGAACACTTGCCTATATGTTTATGCTTCTCTCTGACCCAGCAATGACTATATGATTCAAAGGCTATCAGAGGGGGCATTATGTAAATATTAGCCCTGGGACGAATACCTATTTTGACAATCGAATAGTTGATGGGAAAGGTATTGGAATTACTCGATTATTCGAATTGGAATACAACACACGCGAAAACAAGCATATGGGACTAAGGACTAAACATGCTAAATGACGATCTAGTAGCGGATGAAAAGTTGGGAATGAAAAACACAGAAACCCCAAAACAAATAGTGATTGTTTTTCCCCCATAGAAAATTAAAATTTGGAATTTACTCTTCGCACAAACATTGAAATAATGCTAATATGGAGATGTTTCCGGCATAAAGATCACTACCTACCTTCCTTCGCGCGAAGATAGTTAACTACAATCAAACTTTCCTTCAGTATCCCTTCAATACTGAAGGAAAGTTTGACTGGAAGTTTGACTGCATTTAACTATCCTCACCCGCGCAAATTGATTTTTTATTGGCGAATCACGCCTGCAATGAATGGAGCCATCGCACGCGCGCACACAGCGCACACTGTTTCCTCCACTGATGAACCGGAAACGCGTGGTCTGGTGGGTAATACAAAATGGCAGCGCCCATGATCAATACCGACCGTGTGCGATAAACTTCAAATAGCCATAGAAGAATCAAGTTTTTGAATGCATGATGGCAATTTTCATAAAAAGTAACGACAGCAAAGGAAAGAATAAATTTAAATTTACGGTATTTTGCCATTTCTGTTTTTCAAAACTAATATTTGAAGTCTTGTTTTTGTATCGTCAAAAAATATTTTCCACCACAATGTCGCGGGGATGGTACAGTAATGGACTCGGATGGCCGTATTTACATGTCGCCATTTGGAAATCCACTGTTCCTGGTCGTTGTTTTCGGTTTGAAAATGATATATTTGGGTTCTGAACATGCTTAAAATGTTTTCCTTGCCTTGAATATTGATATCTAAATTAGTTTTTTCTTTTGTAAAACAACTAAAGTACTGACTGTATTTGAGTTTCAACTAAGGCATTTCAACTATTCATCACCCGACGAATAATTGATTCATTTCAAAGTAGCATTCGAATATCGATCGGCAAAAAGGTAATTGAATAATTCGAATACTGTAAAACACTATACTTTCGCAACATGAAACTTTCGCGAATAGGAGCCGACGGCCATTTCGCGTGCATGAAGCTTTCGCGAATCACTGACCATGAAAAAATAAAAATATAGCGAAATTTGCTAGGAAGAAGCATTTGGATGTTTTATTAATTAATTATCGCAACAATTTATAGAAAATATTTGTTTTAATGCCTCTGAAACTCCATTTTATTAGATGTAGAAGTGCACTGCAACCCTCGTAAGTGACCACGCACCATTATCTTGAGTCATATGACTTGTATTCGTATTGGCATTAAAAAAAAGTTGTGTATACACCATCTTTCGCGTGCATTTTACTTTCGCGAATCTGGACTCCTCGCGAAATTCGCGAAAGTTAAATGCTCACGAACATTTCTGGTTTTACAGTAATCAATTTTTTGTCCCGGGCCTAGTGAATATGTGATGCTACTGTAGGCAGGTGTAGGTCTACATAGAAATTAGCAAAGAACATGAAGGCACATAATTAACTCTGTCAGCTCAAATGTTATAGGATGATGACATCCCAACTGGAATACAGATATGGAGAGTGGAGGCAAGGCTTAGCAGGTGCAGAGAAATGGTTTTAAAAATGTTAAAAAATATGTGATTCATATTTCATGAAATAATGAGTGGTTTGGTGATGTACAGACTAATAGGCATCAGCAAAGTCAACAGGTCTGCATTTGGGTAGCAGGGGCCGTTTGATTTCCACAAATGGCTGTGTACAAAAACTATGGCACACGTTTCAGCACAAAATGTTCTGTACCACATACTACTTTCCTATAAAGGATCATAACAGGCTCAAGTACAAAAATAATCCAGTATGCCAATATTTCATACAATTTTCACACACACACACACACACAAATGGAAATTTATCAAAGAAAGACAAAGAACACAAGCAGAAAAAAGGAAGCAGATGGGGTCTGTAATGATTAATTAGTACGTAACTAATATTTATTTTTATTTGGAAAGGGGAGGAAGACTGTTATCCTAGTGAGGTCAGAGAAGCTGAAGACGACACAGGTCGAAGCTAGCTTTTAATTGGATATTTACTGCACTCATCCACTGATTGAAATTGACATGACCACCAATATCTTGAGATGCCTTGCATCGGAAGTTGGAACGTAAATGCACTGATATACTGCATCATGATCGGGACTTCAGTGTACTTAGGAAGATGTAGCCGGCAACCAACAAGAATTTAGTTAAGAAAAAAAAGTACATTGTGAGTATTGTGAGAATTATGGTACATGGTGATAAAGACAGCCTAAATAAGGTATACTGTGTGACATTTACCCTCAGCAAGGCCCCATCATTTAGTAAATTTCTGTTAATATTAAGCCTTTGCAAAATTTTCCATACAAGAAACTTTGTGAAAACAGTTACAGTGGGGAGGAGCTTATCGATTCAAAAAGTGCATGAACATTACTATGGCACGATTAAAGATGCTATATAACACTTTGGAAGACCCATTTAAAAAATTGTTGAACTTTGCTATCCGACAGTGTTTGAATGGACTAATAAACACCCTACAACACAAAAGTTCATACAGTTATGCTGTCACTAGTACAATGTGCAGATACAAATTGGCACATTAATTAAATCTCAGCCGATAGGAAATTCTGCAACACATCAGTCTATAGGGGAAAGCTGGAATGGTCTCTCCATGATTTTCACTTTTTTAAAGCACTTAAGTTAACGATCGTTTTAAACTGCAGTTTTTAGAGCTTCACTTTCAGACCATATCAGAGACACTGGTTGGGGAATCATGTAGCTCAGATTTTTAAAACTGGAAACATTGTTATACAATGCCTTTAACACACGTTGGGCAGCATGCATCGGCCACGTAGGGTCAGCTCAAGGTCAGCGCACGTGAGATCTGATTAGTTGGCAAGAACCTAAAATGTTTAACTTATTAGTGTTAGCTGCTGCTACATTTTTCTCTAATTAATCTATCCATGGTTTTTATTCTCATTATCAGGTTACACTTGGCCTTGTGTAGCTGCAAACAGTTTAGAATGCATAGATTCTAGTCTATATGCTTTTAAAGGTATTGGCTAACATTTACCACAGTTAAAAAAATCCCCCATGCTACCATTGTCTTTGATAAGGTCTAAAAATGACACCCTTAAAAACTGAATTTCAAAATGATTTAGTGCTTTAAAAAAGTGAAAATGGTAAGTTGATCAAATTCACTGCCCATTTTTCCCATAGACTTACTGTGTGTACACCTACGCTATTTAAACTGGCCCTGAGTTTTAATTGTTTATTCATGCATAACTTGCCATTGGCAGTGTAACTTTCCAAACTTTTTTATTCTAGGGTGTTTATTTGTCCATATGAAAACTACTATGTAGTTCAGATATAAAAATTTGACAATTTTTTAAATTGAAGCTCCACAATGTTTACCTATCACTTTTACCGTTATGCACAGAGAACATGCACGGTTTGCCTTGCAATAACATCACGTCTTACCAATCATCATGTTGTCGTTACTGCTGCTGGACCATTCTTTCTTCACACGCACATTACGCACACGTTTCCCTGGCATTTTGCTGTTTCTTACAAAGTTCTAGTCTTCTAGCAAGTGCAGGTACACAATGTGAAGTGCATAAGGTAAATTTCCTGCATAAATCCTCTGACAAATTCTGACAATTGCCAAGTCTCAATTACGTCCGACTTGAAGTTAAAAAGATGCCAAGTTAAATGCCACAATCCACAAACTATGCTTGCAGTAGAGAGTTGAAGTCTGGATGCAATGCAAAACAAACTGTGACAAAATTAGGTTTCTGATTTCACATGTGCCCGACGAGTTTTTTTTTTTTTTGGATAAACATGCGTATCTAACAATTGAATTAGGTCTAAACAATACATACCAGGTTAAACTAAAGTACAGCAGTACAGTAAGCTTTTTTTTCCCCCAAAAAAATCGTCATTAATACTAGATCAAAACAACGCCAGTGTCATGAGTGAGGCATGCATGTCGCACACTGACTGCATTGTGTACATTATCCAAAATCAACGCCCGTAATTTGTGTATACGCGTATTGAACAAGCCGTACATATGCATAGCCGGTTTGTTTCCGACGACCTGAAATTTCCGAAACAAAAACTCATCGAATACACATGATTCAAAACAGTAAATGTCACGAATTCTTCGAAAACAATTTCACTGTGACGTACCTAGGAGATCGACGTGTGTCATCCTCTGTACAATGTTGGCTATTTCAACGCAGTATTGCGAAATTACGATGGTGGAAATTCCCGACCTACCGGACTCTTCTCTCCTTTGATACGATGACGTATTGTAGCTACGTGTATTTTGTATGTAATTCAATGCGCAGGCCGCGCCGAGCTGGGAAAGACAGGGACTTTCCCTTTTACCCGAAGCGTTCTTTGATTGGACAGTAATAAACACGTGGGATAAAATGATTTGCATGAGATGTAGATGCCTGGTGGACGTATGTTATTGTGCGTTGTGTGGATCGTGTATTGCTGATGTTTTATATCGAGTTTTCATGTTTTTGTATTAGGCAGACAAAAATAAAAACATAAAGATTTAAAAATATTCAGTGATTTATGTTATCTTTTGTGTAGCCCCCAGAAGCACAACAAAACGTCCATCATTCAGGGGCATTGATTTCTGGGGATAGGGGGGGGGGAGCTGGATTGAAACATGGGGGGGGGGGGCAAGCATATCAATTTGCACCCAATAATTTACAGTAATAAGTTATGTAATAATGAATACGTTTAAAAAGCAGTGTAAGGCACTAGAAAATTCCCCTGGAATGTAATTGTTGCTTGTTTAACACATTCATTTCATGTTTAGTTAACAAAAAAAAATGTGAATAAAGTGGAAAACTAAGGCATGATATGTTGTAAAAATGAAAATCCCAAAATGACAAACATTTCATAGTTATTAGTTATTTGTTATAAAGTAAGGCACCAAAAGTGTAATAAATATTGTTTGAAGTGATGCTTCATATTAAAATCAGAGTTAGTTAGTCAGGGAATCAAACATTGATCAGTGGGATTAAGTAAGTCCACCTTTGAGAATACCAGCCATCAAATTAAACTTTAAAACACTACTGAAACACAATTTCGTATGTAAATTTCTATATTTAATTTAGCACACCGATATTTTTTGACATTTTTCTTACTTTTGCCACCCCCCCCCAATCTGAAAATAGATCAACGCCCCTGACATAACTTACAGACGTTAAGCAGCTTTGTCAACTTTTGAAGATCAGTAGTATATACATTTGAAAAAAAAAATGCACAAAAACTGTCACTTGGTGTGTATTCCAGGCTCTCTGAACTGAGTCACTTCATATACTTCATATACACTCCTGCTCATAATTATGGAATATTTTGCTAATACTTAAGTTCTTTCTCCTATATCGTCAAAAATTTTCAAGACAAGTGTTTATTTTACAAAAACGTAGTATGTGAACAATTTTTGGATTTCGTGAGAAGACTAAATTAAAAACTAAAATACATTTGAGCACAATAATAATAATATTCATTTCTTTTAAAATCCACAAAAATCATGAAAAAAGTATTAAATAAAAGTAATTAAAAAAACCCTGATAAATTTGTATCTGATGTCACTTATCATTAAATTAACATCAGAATTGTCTGTTACAAGTCTAATAACGCACGTGACCACCACGTGACTCAACAACAACAACAATACCGCCATTTATAAACACAGGATTTACTGTCGAGTCGGACGCTACAAAATGCTCAGTATTCCTGAATTTTTTAGATTATAATTGTTTCACCTGGGGTGAGCAAATATTAATCTCAGATGTACCGCTCACGGACAAATGGCAAATTCTAAAATTTTTCTAAAATATTCCATAATTATGAGCATGAGTATATATTAATCTTCATGAGACTCATGCATAAAATTTGTCATGTTCATGTACATGTATGCACATGATACACTTTTGTAATTTTTAAATACATTTCATATATTATACATGATGAACACCACTGGCGTCAGATTGGGGGGGAGGGGCATGGGGGGGGGGGGTCATGGGGGGCCTTGGCACCGCCAGTGAAATTTGATTATGGTATAGGGAGGATTATATAGATAAATTTGTGTGTGTGTGTTTGTTTCTGACCCTTCCTCAATGCCTTAAATACATATATTTTCTCTTGTTAAACAGTTATGTTAGTATGTTGTTGCTGTTATGATTATTTTGCTCACACATCACACAATGTCCTATTACTACTACTACTACTACTACTACTACTACTACTACTACTACTACTACTACTACTACTACTACTACTACTACTACTACTACTACTACTACTACTACTCTCTCTACTACTACTACTACTCTCTCTACTACTACTACTACTACTACTACTACTACTACTACTACTACTACTACTACTACGCAGAGGCGTCTCAATCCTGGGGGGGGGCAAGTTGCCCCCCCCCCATGAAATTATATTGGGGGGTGGGTCAAACATTCAATTTGCATCCCAATAATGTTGACAACTTGAAAAAATTCATGATACTGGCAAGTGCAGAATATATTGTTGTAAATAATATTGAAAGCCTATGCAGAACCATTAACATGACATAATAATACTATTTTAACATACAATCATTGTCCAATTTTTCGGCGCACTTTTCGTGGCACTAAAATTCTGTTAACATCTGAAACATGGATCGACACCTTTTGTACTGATACTACTATACTAAAACTTCGGAGACACGCGGCGGGGGGGGGGACTCAATTCCTCATATTTTTGAAAAGTATGAAAATAACGGGGATTTTACTGTACTTTCAGAACAATCACCCCCCCCCCTCTGCTATTGTTGTTCATTTGGCTTAGTAAATTATTTTTTATTGGCAGGGAAGAAATGTTTTTGGTCGGCGGGGGCCCTTGTTGGATGTTGATCATGTTGTTTGGCTTGTAATTTGGCTAGTAAAAAAAAAAAATTGGGGGACGTGCAAAATTTTTCCGACAGATTTTTCACCCCTCCTTAGGTTTTACTCTGGTGCTGCCCCTGCAAAATCTAGTAATTACTGATAATAATACAAAGTAAAGTAGGGTTAGGCTTGTCTTATTAATGCACCTTTTGAGTAATGAGCTGACCAAACCTGCCCTATGGGTAAGTTCTTAAATTGCCCAAGAACAGGGCAATAAGATCATCTTCTGTGAAGGGTAAAAGGCTGAAGGGTGTACTTACATAATTGCCTGAAGTGAATCATTTGGAGGTTTTGGTTTTTAGGGGCAATTGTTTTGATGGGTCATTGGTTGTAGGGGTCATAGACCTGAAATGTAGTTCAACATAGATGCAATGATATATGAAGGTATTAGGACCAGGCCTAAAAAAAAAATGTTATGTTGCCCTCAAGTGGGAAATTTTGAAAATTGGGTTGGTCGGTCAATTTTTTTTGTTTTAATTCAGTTTTTTTTTCTTAACAACAGTGAAATCCAGAGGTAACCAATACGTATGTATGTATTGTACTGTGCAAGTATATGTAGGGCAAAACTGTATGAGAGTTGAGTTTCCCGAGATTTTCTATGGATCTTTCAAATGGGCAAAACGCTTATAGTGTAGCGGCCTGCAGGACCTCATTTGGGTCGGGAACCCCTCCCCACCGTAGAACAAAACACAACCAGTTTTATTCGAAGGGTAATTATATGGGATTTACGAAAATGATGGTTGTGGTCAAAAATTTTGGTGGCAGGGG
>JZLH01S0062309.1:24356-38116 GCA_001188425.1 Eucidaris tribuloides | reverse complement strand
AGTGATCTGTTCTTCAGAAAGTTTTGTAATATTTAGCACATGTTTCCCAAGGAATCATAAGAGTGGGGTGATCGTCGAATAAGATTAATTCTCTCGAACAAACATAGTGAGCATTATTTAAGGAGGAGATTGGTGGATTGAGTGAATGTGTCTAATTGTGAGTGGTGTGCTCCACGTTGCACTATATTGGCTAATCACGACATTTTCATGACATGTACACTGATACTTAATGATAAGATACCAAAGCGTCCTACTGAGGTTTCAGTGGTCTGATTATTTCTTGGTGATACATGCAGATTTATCATCAGTTGAGATGATTTGTCCATTCTGGTGTTTTACGTAGCGTAAGTTTACACAATTGCTCTATTTCGGATTATGCAGAGATTAGTAAGCGAGTGTATTTTACCTTAATAAATTATGGTTTTGCTTCATGACGTAGGGAGTTGCTTGTGGGCGATGGTGATAATAGTGTAGCATGTTGGAAAATTTCTGATATTATATCCCTGATCACTGACCTATTACCTCAAGTGACCTTTAACCCATATGGTACATGAAACTATTTGTCATTTGATACTAGACCTAGGTGAATTCAAATTAAAATTGATAATGGGTATTCATAACTGATGTAATAAGTAGAAAATAAACTTTGGAGACAAAGATCATTGACAATTGACCCCTTTCACTAGAAAAAAAAATATTTGCCTTTTCATTTTGCATGCATTTACCAAACCATATCAACAATGAGCATTCCTAACTGAAGTTTACATGTAGTTAGAAAGGGTGGAAATGTTTGATCACATTCTGTGTGATTTGAATGTAAAAAGAACACCAATATGGAGTAAATAGAATCAAAACTGGTAAGTAAGAAAGGATTTTTTTTTTACAGTCTAAACTCTCAAACCGACAACTTCTCATGAACTTGACTAGCATTTTGACAATTTTGTTTTTCGGCAGTATTCATAATTTACTTGTCCATTCTAGCTGAGTACCGTAGCACAAAAACGTGTATACATGATAGGGTACGTCGGTTTTCCGGTATATCGTTTTTTAATGATGTTTCATTTTGTCGGTATTCCCGGTATTGCCATCGAAAAAATATCGGCATATCTACTTTTTCCGATATCCTGTTTTTCTCTGATATTTTCTTCCATATATCGACAAAATAACAACATCCATTTACAATTCATAACTTTCCTTCCACAATAAATTGCCTCCGAAAGAGATATTTCTTTGATTATTCAAGCGGAATTTGCCGATTGTGGACCGCTTTCACATGTACAGACATGCCGCATGTCGCATCAATGTCGCAACTCAATTCCCGTCGACTCTAGCCGCGCCAAGGAGAGATTTGCGGCCTTTGTCCTTTCCTGTCATTTACCGTTGAGGGCGCATGTCCAGAAGACGCAGAGCGGAAACCCGCTCTGAGAAGACAGAAATAGAGCTAGAGCCAACCGCGCAAATCTTTGCCATCTCATATTTTTCTTGTGTGCGCAAGACTGATACATGTATGCAGAGGGAAATTTTGTTTATAAAGACGTTATAATCTGTATTTTGGTGAGTCAAACAGTTTTTTGTTGTTGATATTTATTACCAATGATAGAGGTATGTTCATATTAAAAATATTTTCACTTATACATCGTTTCAACTGTTCTACCGTCAGTCAATAATTGACTTCAGTCCCACACATTGCCATCGATGTTGTGTGTGTCGTGCTTACAGCATCGAGTTGTGCAGTTTCTAGAGTCGCGAGTCGCCCACTACGGGTCGGTATACCGGGTTTTAATGATATTTTTTCAGCGGTATCGGTATACTGGAAATTTTTTATACCGACATTCTTTAATACATGACATCCGTCCCTTGATGAGGGGGCTGACTGAAGATATGACATGAGAAGCCCCAAAATATTAAAGAGACAAATGGCATTGGTCTAATGTGAGTGGTGCGTACAGAGCACATATGCACTCACAGCTCTAAATGAAGAGACATGTAGCAACAAAGGTGATACTGGGTTTCAGTGGTCTGCATTATTCTATGTTGCTACATGCAACTTTATCATGAGGTTGTTTCCATCGGATTCTACTGCAGAATAAACTGTATCGCTAAGGTTTAAGCAGCCTAAAATAATTTGGATTGCTAAGACCGAGGATTGCTGTGACCAATGGCAATATGTTGTTAAAGTTGAACAACATTCCAGAATTCCATGGTTATCCTGCATCAATCTGTGGAATGTCATTGGATGGTAACTTCCTTCAGTACAAGCTTCAGAACCAGGGTTGGAAGATTCTTCTGCAGGCGGTTTTTTCTGCCGGTTTTTACCGGTTTTTTTCCATCCCGGATAAACAGGTTTTTTCCGCTTTTTCGGAAGAAATGGAAAAAACCTCCAAAGGGTTTCTTTTTTTCGTTATTTATTCAAGATTTTCATTTTATAAACTATCAGAACTATAATAAAACAGGACAGCTCTTTTGTTCTTTTGGTCTACCCTGTATTGGTTATGAACTTCTAACCATGTAGTTAGTTTGTTAATTCTCTCCTATTCATGGTCACTTCTCCATGCAACTACTATACGTTGTACTGTAATGTGTATGCAGCTCAGTTTATAGCATGGAGAAAAATCGTCAAATAATTAGCCCTGTATAAGCTGTTGTGCCAGACATTTAAATTGGTTACCTTTTAGACAGAAGTTTTAAGAGAATTGCTTTGATGCCAGCCATAATATCAGTGATACAGTTATGTTTGTGGCAGCTAAGTAGTTAAAGTAATACACTAACATTGTGGAGCTTCAAATTAAAAAAATGTCAAACTTTGCTATCTGAGCTACATAGTAGTGTTTGAATGTACAAATAAATACACTAGAATACAAAAGTTTGGATATTTATGCTGCCACTGGCAAAATATGAATAAATAAACAATTAGTACTCGGGGCGAGTAAAAAATAGCCTAGATCCGCACACAGTAAGTCTATGGCAGGAAATGGGCAGGTGAATCTGGTCAACTTACGATTTTCACTCTTTTAAAGCACTAAATCATCATTTTGAAATGCAGTTTTTTTCAGGGTTTTCTGTTTAGACCTTGTAAAAGACACTTGGAGCAAGGAGGATTATGTAGTACACATTTTTTTAACTGTGGTAAATGTTAGCCAGTGGCTTTAACACATGCAAAGTGGATGCCTAAGATGTGTGAGACTGTGTGAGTTGCTTTGAGGAAAATATGCCATGATGCTGAATAATAAAACTAAATATGAACCAATACCAACACAGTATGTAATTTACATACATACATGCTATATTTTATGTGGAAAAGTTCCATGCTAGCTCATGTACATACTAGTATACACTACTTATGTGCCCATTTATTAGAGATTGTTTGGAAGCAGGGTTGGGTTTCTTCCGGAAAAAACTAGTTTTTTCCGGGACAGCGGAAAAAACTGGAAGAAACCCCTTTTTTCTGGTTTTTACCGGAAGAAACTGGAAAAAACTGGAAAAAACCTCCGAACAATATTTTCGGGTCCAATAAATGATATGAAATGCAGTAATTTTACATGTAGGAGAATTAGTATACAATGTACATGTACATTACAACAAATATAACTGGCAACAACATACAAGAAAAAAAAAACTTCTTGCCACAATCTAAATCCAAGAAATTAATATTTTGAAATAAAATAATTATCCTTCCAAACGATCTCTAATAAAGGGCACATATTAAGCAGTGTACATGTACAGATATTAGTATGTACATGAGCTACATTGTAGCATGAATCTGTTTCAAGTATTGCATAAAATGGGATGTTGTTTTATTATTCAGCATCATGGTATAATTAAATTTTCCTAAAAGCAACGGACACATCTTTGGCATCCACTTTGCATGTGTTAACTAATTAGCTTGTTTTCATATTTAAAGCACAAGTTTTGGTTTGGGGATTTTTTTTTTTATTTGAAAGGGTTATGCCCAAAGGTCATATCACACCAATAACAGATTCTGAATGTCTTTAGTTTTTTTTGTTAAATTAATTTTATAATGAAAAATCAGGGGGGGGGACCCCAAGATTTTGGACTATATCTCATCAGAAAGAGCAGAATCTGATCTTTTTGATGAGGTATGATTCAGCTAACTTTAATACCTTATTACCCTTTGGATGCTAGTATAATGTTAAATTTAGTCAAAAATCTTGGAGTACTCTCCCCCCCCCCCCCCCCGAGATTTTCATTATTTATTAAACATAAAAATTCAAGGCATTCAGAATCTGTTATTGGTGTGATTATGACTTTTGAGCATAAACCTTTCTAATTAAAAAAAAATCGCCAAAACCAAACTTGCGCTTTAATTCATTCAGCATACTTTGAAAGTGCTTGTCTGCCACAACCATAACAGCCATTCCACGTAAATGTCACGCGAGTCACGCATGTTTCATGTCTAACCAGTCGCAAACAAGGGTCTAGACCAAAACCAAGAAAATATTGGAGCTGAATCCATTATTCGATCAAGTAAATCAATCATCTATATTCTGACATGTGACTCGTAAGACACAGCATGCGTGACTCGCGTGACACTTAGGCCTATATGGAATGGCTAAAAACTGTATCACTGATATAATTATGGTTGGCATCAAAGAAGTTCTCTTAAAACTTCTGACAAAAGATGACCAATATAAGTGTCTGGCACAACAGCTTACAAAAGGGAAATAATACACGGGGGCTCGGAGCAATTTCGCCCCCCGTAAATTGCCATAGGGTTTTATACAAAAGAGTATCTGGAACATGAAACGTAGCCCCCGAAAAGAAAATTTTATAAGTTTCCCTGTCTTACACAAGGCTAATTATTTGACTATTTTTCTCCATGCTACAAACTGAGCTACATTATAGTATAATCAACTGAGTACAGTTACATTTAGATGCATGGAGAAGTGACCATGAATAGGAGGGAATCGACAAACTGTGGTTAGAAGTTCATAACCAAAACAGGGGAGAACAAAAAATCAAAAGAGCTGTCCTGTTTTTATTATAGTTATGTTAGTTTATAAAATTTTTCCCGTTTCTTCCGAAGAAGCGAAAAACCTGTTTTTTGCCGGGACGGAAAAAACCGGTATAAAACCGGCGGAAAAACCGCCTGCGGAAGAAATGCCACCGCGTGTTTGGAAGGACAATTATTTTATTTCAAATATTACTTTCTTGAGATTTAGATATTGGCAGTAGTTGTTTTTTTCTTTTTTGTTTGTTAAATATGTCATTGCCAGTTGTATTCTCCTAAAATTACGAGCATCTTCATTATCATTTATTGGGCTCGGAAATAATTGTTTTGTAAGTTTTTTCTTTTTTTCGCATTTTTGTTCCAGGTTAAAAACTAGTTTTTCTTCGCAGTTTTTTCCGCTGTCTCAGAAAAAAATATTTTTTCCGGAAGAACGGCAACTCTGTTCAGACAGAAATAATTTTTTCCGGTAAGAAACCCAACCCTGTTCAGAACAGTATGTGTGTATGTTTGTGCGTGTGTGCGTGTTTGTGCGTGTGTGTGTGTGTGTGTGTGCACGTGCGTGTGCACATGCGTGCGTGCGTGCGTGTGTGTGTGTGTGTAGCCCGAAGGCTTCAACTTGTGTATCACATCCATGGTAGTTTTTCTCGGGTCATCGGACTATCTTGACAGGTATTTTACAGGTACCTATTGTATCTCCTCTCTACACAGGTGGAAATCTACATAACCTCCGTAGTCCGCAACAGAGTACTTTCGGTCTGCAGAGTTTCTACAAAGTAGAAACCTCCATCACGGGCAGAAAATGTCCAATATTACACCATTTGTCAAACTTACAACTTAGAAATTGCTCCCACTAGCCCACCTCAGTTATGTCTATCATGATTTCATCCTTATTTCACTGTCAAAATAATAGAAAACGCGAAAACTCACTGAAAAGCGTTCCTCGAGACTTCTGAATATTCCGTCCACGATGCATTCGCTGATTACAAAACTACATACACCGTGGTGTGTGTCTACGCCTAGCTTTGTCATCAGCGAACGCATTACAGATGGTAACTGCAGAGGTCTTGAGGAACACTTTTTGGCGATTTTTTCTTTCGTATGTTTATTATTTCAACCATGAAATAAGGATGGAATCATGATAGATATGAGTGAAGTGGGCTAGTGCCTGGGAATAATTTCTCAGTTGTAAGTTCAAATGGTGTAAATCAGAAATTTCCTGTCCGTTCGGGGTTTCTACTTTGTAGAATCTCTGCAGACCGAAAGTACACTATTACAGAGGTTGTGTCACTTCGGACTGTGTAGAGAGGAGATACTACAGGTACCTGTAAATTATTGAAGAAGTGTATATCAAATACCTGTCAATATCAGGGTCGGCTGGAGTGGGAAATACTGGCAGAAAATACCGGTAAATACTGCCTCAATAATTTTTTAGGAAGATAGGAAATAGTTGAAAATACAGAGAAATACTGTGTTATAGACTTGTTGAATATTTTCAGGTATTGCCTACGTATTTCCCAAGTATTTTCTAGTATTTCCTTGTACCTCTATATTCATCTTGCGTACTTCCCAGCATTTCCCGGTATTTCCTAGTATTTCCCAATAGCCAACCCTGGTCAAGATAGTCTGATAACCCCTGAAAAACCACTATGGACGCAGTACACAGTCAGGTCAAAGCCTTCGGTCTAGTGTGCGCGCTGGTTACACACAGTAACCCCGAGGACGCTGCCACAAAGTGGCAGCGCCCCGCAGAGGTATCATGCATCAGGGTTGGGTGTCTCGAGACGTGTCTCGGTCTCGAGACAGTGTTCATGTGTCTTGTGTCTCGTCTCAGTCTCGAACGATAATTGTCTCGTCTCGGTCTCCACGGAAATGTCTCGGTCTCGTAGGCCAAGACATCGACGAGACACTGAAAGACAGCTCAATTTTGACGAGTTTCAGATTCAGAGTTTCAGAGTTTTCAGATTTTCGCTGCTTTCCACCCGATCTATATGGCCATGATATACACATTTCTTTCGTGATTTAAATCCAGGATTTTAGGCATAGAAAGAGAAGAGGTTAAGAGTTGAATACCTTGAAATCCAGTCCGTAGATACATAACAACATACCAAACTCAACGCAGTAAAGTACAACACTACATGGTGCTTTTGTGTCACGGTCCTCAAGGATTTCAGAATTGATGGCAGACCGGGCTCACTGGCTGCACTAGCTGAGCTGGGAGCAGCGAGGGTGTGTCATGTTCGACTGCCATGTTGTGACCGCGGTTAAGTTCTGAGTGACCAAGGATTATGCCCTACTAGTGTACTGATGTCTGCGCACAATGCAATGACATTGCAGTACGATTTTTACGAAAATTGTTTACTTTGTTTTCGCATCGGTCCGCACAAACTTGCTGATTTATGCAAATGAAGTGCATTCGTCAAAAAATAGAACCATGCGCGATAATTGCAGTGCTGCGCCATGCCTGCATTGTGTGGAAATAACTAGTATCTTGTTTACTGCCTCGGTCTCGTCTCGGTCTCGCAGGTAATTGCCTCGGTCTCGGTCTTGCTCGGCTGATTCTGAAAACAAGTATCTCTGTCTCGTCTCGGTCTCGAACACTAATTGTCTCGCCTTGGTCTCGTCTCAGCTGAAACTGTCTCGAACCCAACACTGGTATGCATATCGGCCCTAGGGAGCGATCGAGTTGCAGTGCACATACATCCAGTGATCAGTAACGTTAGTGTCGGGGAGGTCGATTCAGGCCCAGATTCAAGTTGGGAAAAAGTGCGAGGAAACATAAATTTTTGCAGTTATTGAACTCAGATCTAAATTTAATTCTTCTGACCAAAATTGTAAGAATCTTTTCTACATGCAGATGTATTTTGGTGAGAATTGCTGCTTTTTGTGAGGGTCTGGAGTCATCCCATGTTAGGAAGTTCACCTCATTCCGGTTTTGCTACCATTTTCTAACACACAATTGCACAAAACTTGACAAATTGAGCATGAGATTTTCATTCATTTTTCTGGAATTCCTGAATTACATGTACTTGTGAATATTTTTTCATTGTTTATAATAATAACAATATTTGACTTCATTATTCCTACAGTGAAGATAATTTTTTACGAGTCAATTTTTTGTGCGAATTAACGTTAGATCTAACTTAGAGACTTTTTCTAGATCATTCATGGCTATGACGTATAATTGTAACACGTTGAATGACGTTGTTAGGTATAGTCATGAGCACGAGAGGGCGCTATCGGGGATATGTAAAAAAAAAATGCGTGAATAACAACGATATCCCGCTGATCGTTATTCTACATGTCCTATCGGCGTGTCGTTGCAAACGACATTGTGGAAAAATATGCTTACAACTTTGTGTAAAGATATTTTTACCCAGCAATAATGGCTATTAGTAGTGTACTGCAGGATTGCAGAATTTGCACTATTAGAATTCTGGGCAACGACACGCGAAATTTCATCGTAAATTCGACGGGGGAATTTGAAGGTTCGTACAAAACTTGAATTGCTCGTATTGAAATTTTACTTTTAAGTTCATATTTCACTGTGCAGCGCGTTACTTCGCGTATTTTTAACCACATTTCAGTAAAGCTGAGGAAATATACGATTTTTTAAATGCAAAGCTGTCAACCCCTACAGCCTCTCACAGTGTCGTATTTATCCACGAAGTTGGGCATGCAAAAACAGATTTCGCACGATTTTCAGTCGGAAATCCCCACTGCCATCAACCTTCATACGCACGCATGGGAAGACCCGGGCGTACGTACGTGTTTAGGATCCCATGTTATAAATGTACGTAGGATTATGTGCACTACAACATAGGGAGTGTTCCGCAGTGAAAAATGGTATATTTCCAACCGCTCGAGGTAGCGGTTGTTTGGACCATTGTTAAATACATTCATGCAATCAAAAATTAACTTACATTACTGAAGCCTATATTACCTCATTACCTCTCTATGTAAAAAATAACTTTGAATTTATGATTTGTGCAAAGTTGACTTACCAATACATTAATCGTCCGGTAAATCTGGGTAGCCATCTCCGCGTGACTTGCTTGGTTGATACGGGCGTGCGGCGGAACCTTGCGCGGTAATTGAAGCATTGATATTATGGGCGCGGGGCCGCGGGTGTGATTTCTGCCGTCCGTGCGCTGTGGGTTGCCAGCGAAGAATGGGCGGGTCACAAGTGTCGTGTTATGGGGTAGTCCAGTAAGTTTAACCAATGTACCTCCTTGGTTTAACTAGGGAGTGTTCGACTCAATTTTGCATTAGAAATTTAGCATGTAACTTTCAGTGACTTTACTACTACATGCAGACATTTTTAAAAGAGAAATGCCACTTCAGGGCTGTCATTTTTTGGAACATTTGACTTGGATGGAGATTCACTTTTGCCTGCCAATTTTTTGTTTGTGTACTAGCCAAATTACTAGCCAAACAACTCAGGGGGTCTAAACCATCATCAGGGGGGCAGGGGGCCGATGATCGATGGCGAACCAAACCATTTTTACCTGCCCAAAAGAAAATTACCTGCCAAATTACTAGCCAAACAGTTTGTTGACCCACACAAAAAAAATCCTGCCAAATTACTAAACAAGACGAGGGGGGGGGGCAGGGTGCTGATGATGACCAAAACCATTTTTGCCCGCCCAAATTTTTTACCCGCCAACCTACTAGCCAAACAAGACAACTTGGGGGCAGGAGGCTGATTATGACCAAAACAATTTTATGCCTGCCCCCTAAAAAACTGTACCTGCCAAATTACTAGCCAAACAAGACAAGCGGGGGCAGGGGGCCAATGACGACCAAAACATTTTTTGCTTGGCAAAAATAAAAATTACCTGCCAAATTACTAGCCAAACAGTTTGTTTGTTCATTTGTACATGTTTGGCAGTAAGTTTTTACATAAAAGTTGGGGATTGGTGGGACGGCGGGAGGATGAGTTTGGTGACGGGGGGAGTATTTTATTGTTTTTGCTAGTCAATTTTCAGTTGAAACACTTCTTTACACAGTAATACGGTATCTCCAATTTTATTTATTTTTTGGTCATGTATATTAATTCAATCTGCACAATGAGTACAAGAGTGCATGGGTATAAAATATGCTGGGGAAGGGGCAAAAATTATTGCAATAATATGTAAATTTGTGTGACTGGCCATATGTGGAGTGAGTGCAGTGTAATTCATGTTGCTTTAAATAATGTGAATTTGTGAAACTTATTGTCAAATTTGACATTTTGAAATGCAATTAGCCTAAAGTAGGTGATGTAGTGATATTTGACTGCCACTTTAGAATGTGAGGACTCATTTTAATCTAAATTTTATTTTGGGATGCAGTAAGTTAATCTTGTCATTCTTTATCTTCTCTTAATTAGCCTACATGCTACATGTATTTTGATCTAATTAACTGCAGTATCAGTATCTACTCACAGATCATTGATTGTATGAAAATGTAATGAATGCAGCATGTGATTAAAAATACGTAAAAAACAAATAGGGTTTCATCATGACAGTTTTAATACTTTTGTAGACTTTAAGAAAAGTCATTTCCATCTTAATAACATTTTAAATGCACACATGACAATTTACTGACTGAAACATTGTGTGCATGTACAAAGTATATTTTGTTGTATTCCCTTTTGTTAAGGGCAGCATAAACAATAAAGAACATAAAATCAATACAATCATTATTTATTTTTCAGGAAACAAAAACTGACAAAGTCAAAAAAATTGTGCAATCCTATAATATCCCTATCTCAGGAAAAGCACAATTTGAAACGTCACAACTTGTTTCTTTTGTGAATAAAAAGAGAAAACAATAGCCCAGTTTGATTATTTTCGGATTCTGCTGCATGCCGATACTCTCCACAACCCAAATTCCATCTTGTCCCAGCGCTAGCCAGATAGGCTAGGCGGTAAGCCTTGATGTGTAGCGGTATTTCCGCGAAAATGTAAACAATCTTTGCGCAAGCAGAGATGGGTAAGGCGGCAAGAATTCGTGTGGTGGAATCTGAGCTGGGGGATTATCCAGTTTCGTCTTTCATTTCCGTGTGAACGTTAGCTCTGAGGGATGTTTCCCACGCTGACAAAAATATATCAATTCACATTCACTGATAGCAGAGGTCAGTAGGGGTCCTTGCGAGGGCATCTGCACTGGGCTTGGGTCAAGATGTAGTCTAGGTTCTAGCCGTTTCTATTTCGTTTTAATTTATCCGAGTTGCAGCCAATACTCGAATATCGCGCCAAGCCAAGTGAGGGCGATTACCCCAGTGATTGCGTCGCCCAAAAATTTCAGAAACTATAAAATATACTTAGTCTATGTGGGAAAGTACGAACAAACTTTTTGAAGTATAATTTGTTTCCAGGGATTCAGTTTTATACCTTATCAGAGACACTCATAGGGAGCAAGTTAATGATGATGATGATTGTGATGATGATGAAAATGATGCTGATGAAAAATTGATGTAATGATGATAATGATGATGTTGATGATAATGATGATGATAATAAAACAGTGATGATAATGATAATGATGATGATAATGATGATGATGATAATGATGATGATAATGGTGATGATGAAATGGTGATGATGATAATGAAAATGATGATAATAATAGTAACAATAATAATACAAATAATAATAGAATAATAGTAATAATAATAATAATAATAATAATAATGATGCTGATGAAAAATTGATGATGTAATAATGATGTTGATAATGATGGTGATAACAAAACCGTGATGATGATGATGATAATAATAATAATGATGCTGATGAAAAATGATGTAATGATGATGATGATGTTGATGATAATGATGGTGATATTAAAACGGTGATGATGATGATGATAATAATAATAATGATGCTGATGATAAAATGGTGATGATGATGATAATGATGATGATAATGATGATGATAATGGTGATGATGATGAAATGGTGATGATGATAATGGTGATGATGAAATGGTGATGATGATGATGATGATAATGATGATAATAATAATAATAATAATAATAATAATAACAGTAATAATAATAATAAAAATAAAAATAAAAATAAAAATAAATAAAATAAAAATAAAAGTAAATAAATAAATAAATTTGCATAAAATTAAGTGTAGAAGTTCGGAAGCCCCCACCAACCCTACCAGATAAACCAAACAGAATCAAAATCCGATGTGAAATTTGGATAAGTAGCCTTTTCAGTATAAGTCTTTTTTTGTGTGAAAGTTTGGAAGCCCCCACCAAGCCCTATCATATAAACAGAACAGAATTGAAATCGGCCAAGAAATGACAGACAAGAAACAAATTTTATCATTTCGAGCACACACGAACACACACACACAGGCACACACACACACGTACGGAGCCCGTTTAGTCCCCTCGTGAACTCCGCGGGGACAAAAACTTGAAGAAGCCAAATTTGGTGTTTTTGGCTTTGAAAAGGCCGAACTGGCAACCGTGGAGCCGGGGCTGCAGCCGGCTTGCGGCCCGGTGGTGAAGGGGACGTGAACGGTCGATAACCACACATTCGCCTGCTGCACTAGCATAGCAAACGCCTCATAATTTCAGAGCGCACACGACGATCCTTGACGGACGTGCAATTGGCTCTGCTGTGTGATGCGATAGTTACACAATCGCTATCGGAATATCGGTGCTAGTGTTTTGACGACGATTTTATACATGCAAGAATTGACATATGGGACCCGAGAATTTTACTCCTTTTTCCTCGAATTCCTGAATACTGGTAACTATTTGAACATTGAGTACGATAATTGATGTAATGATGATAATGATGATGTTGATGATAATGATGATGATAATAAAACAGTGATGATAATGATAATGATGATGATAATGATGATGATGATAATGATGATGATAATGGTGATGATGAAATGGTGATGATGATAATGAAAATGATGATAATAATAGTAACAATAATAATACAAATAATAATAGAATAATAGTAATAATAATAATAATAATAATAATAATTGACATATGGGACCCGAGAATTTTACTCCTTTTTCCTCGAATTCCTGAATACTGGTAACTATTTGAACATTGAGTACGATAATTGAAATGTTTTTCTTTATTTGGTCACTTTAGATGATTTTTTTACGAGAGTTTAATTTTTTTGTGAACATAGACTCTAGCTAGCGTTGTTGGATTCTCTGACGTATTGACCATAATTTTGAACATTCAATATTTACAACTGATACATTGCCCAGCCAAGTGCCTAATTTTCCATGTTTAATAGCCACACAACGAAGGAGACAAGTTTTTTCGGTGGGTATCAAGATGATACTGCGCGTTTCAAAACATACACACAAATCAACGCGTGGGACTGTGATGTAACTTAGATCGACTTCAGGTTCATCCCGATTTGAATTCCGTCCGTTATTACTCGAATGATTGGACCCACTTGATGATTTTCAGCACCACAAACACAGCCTTCATCTTATCTACCTGATTTCATATCAACAGCAACGTACGTACCCTTTTCGCATAACTGTGGTTCCACTTTCCCACCACCAGTTGTCAATTCTGTTGCTGTGGACGCCATTTTCCAGTGACCAGGGAGGGATTCCACTCAAAATTGTAATTTCCCCCTACGACGCATGCGTATTTTCCCCTACAGACACCACTTTTCCCCTACGCCTCAATTACCCAATTTTTCCCCTGTGAACCACGCCCGCGGCGGGGGGGGGGGGGGGGGGGGTCACTCGACTTACAAAGTGATACCTATGTGCCGCACCGAAATCGAAAATCGGGGGCTCTGGAACGG
>JZLH01S0062309.1:2136-18061 GCA_001188425.1 Eucidaris tribuloides | reverse complement strand
TCTGTAGGTGTCTGTGTGTGAGTATGTGTGTCTGTGTGTATCTATATGTGGCTGTGTGTCCGTGTGTGTCTGTCTGTATGTGTATGTTTTGTGTCTGCTTGTTTGTCTACGTGTCTAATAATTGTGTGTCTGTTTGTATCTGTGTGACTGTATGAGTCTGTGTGTCTGTATGTGTGTATGCATCTGTTTGTGTGTCCCCGTGTTTGTCTCTGTGTCTGATTGTGTGTCTATGTGTATCTGTTTTTGAGTATATATGTGTTTGTCTTTGTCTGCATGTTTTTGTGTGTGTTTCTATGGGACTTTCAATTCGTTGTGCGTGGGTTTGGGTTTATGCGTTATTGTGTATATGGGATTTGTGTATCTCTGTGTGTGTATGTATGCGTCTATGTACATGTATGTGCCTGTGTGTCTTTATGTGTATGTTTGTATGTCTGTGTATTTGTCTTTGCACATGTCTATGTGTGTATAAGCCACAAAAATAGACACAGACACACAAACACACAAATACACACATGCAGACCCCAGAGACACACAGACACATACAGACACACAACCACAGACACATTCACACAGACACACACAGACATCTACAGACAAATCAGAAATAAACAGACACCACACACAAAACCACAAAGACAATGACAAACAGACACATGACGCACTACAGACTAAACACACAACATACATAACACTATAAAAGGACAACAGACACATACAGACTAGACACATCCAGAATATTGACACACAGCACAGATACAGAAGCACAAACAGATACAAACATACACTACAATCAGACAAACAAGACCAAGCCACAGACACAGCAAAACTGTCGATACAGACACAACATACAGACTCACAGACACACAAAAACATATACTACGAGAAACTACAGACACATAAACAGACACACAGAACCATACAGAAACAACACACATACACAGACAGACAACAGCACAAACAGATACGAACATACACACAATCAGACACAAGACAACCCACAGCACAACAACAAACCGTCACATACAGACCACACACATACAGACTCACAGACACATACATACAAACACATACAAACACACATACACACAAACACACAACATACAGACACAAGGACACATACAGGAACAAGCACACAGACACACAACAGAGCAGACCCATCATAAAATTAGACACATACGGACCACATAGAAACAGCACACAGACACATACATATGCAAAACAGCACATACAGACACACAAATAGCGGATCACACACCAGACAAAACACATAGACACACAAACATCTCATATCCAGACACACACACATACGACTCACAGACACACACAGACACTAATACAGGACACATACAGGACACAACAGACACATAGATACACCGGACACCACAAGACACCACATACAAACACATAACCACCACAAAACAAACACATACTAGACACAATGCAGACACGTTCAAGACACATAACAGACGCACAAACAGACACATACAGACACACAACAAAAGACATACACACAGACACACAAACAGACGACACATAGACACTTTAAGACAACAGAAATCTACAGACACACACATAACACACAGGACATCACAACAACAGACACACAGACCGCATACGACCAAACACCAACATACAGACACTATAAAAGACAACAATCATACAGAATTAGACATCCAGACATATTGACACACAGATACAGAAGCACAAACAGACAGAAACAGACACACAATCAGAACACAGACAACCACACAGACACACAAACTTGTTCGCATACAGACACGACAGACATACAGACTCACAGACACACATAAACAGCTATAGACACATACAGACACATATAACAGAACATAGACCGACAGACACATCTACACATACAAACCACATTACAAACATAATACACACATAAACACACAGTCATATAGACACACACAAACATACAGAAAACACACAAACACACAGACACACAGACACAATACGACACACAAGGACAAGACATCAGACCCATACAAAATAAACACATACAGACACATAGATACGCACACAGACACATACAGATGCATAACAGACACATACAGACACACAAAACAGTCTCTACAGGACACACTATACAGACACAGCATACATACAGACTCAAGACACACACAAACATATACGACACATACAGATAAACAGACACAGCATAAAATACACATCACACAAAACAAACACACAAACAGAACAGACACATGCAGACACGTACACAGACATACAGACGCACAGACACATTACAGACACACAAACAGACACATGCAACACAGACATAACATACAGAGCACGACACAGACAGAATACACAATCAGACATAGCAAACAGATACACAACAGGACACAAAAGTCATGCCTTACACACACAAGCACAGACACAATCAATATACCAGAAAACAGATTTAATTTAATGCGAACATGCTGTGTGATTAATGGCTGGGCGACAATTGTGTGCCGCTCAACTCCGAGCACAAATTGTGCGCCGCGGGACAATTGTACGCGGTGCGGACAATTTGTGCCGTCAGGTTTCACAAATCCGTCACAGATTGTGCCGCTTGACTTGGACGCGCGACAATTGTGCGCCGGCGGGACAATTTGTGCCGCAACAATGGTCGCGCTAAATAGAAGGCAGTATATTTGTAACCTGGTGCGAAACGAATAAAATATATCGGGTTAATGCGTGTTTTATTGAAATTAGATCTTCTCAGTATTTGAAGTCACGCGGCTGCGTATTCGCAATAGATAAAATTTTTGTTCGTTGTATGTAAATTGGGAAAAAGGGGTCTGTAAGATAGTTTAAGTTAATATTATGGAAAATTGAATAAGATATTGTTGAAATATCCCTTGCAATGACAGAAACACGTGCCCTTTTGGTACTAGGCTGTTACCGCAGAAGATGAAGACTTTAATACTCGTCTGTCTCTTCGGCATTATTGGCGTCGCCTTCTCAGCGCCGGAGTGGAAGCAATTGGGGGAAAATGGTGAGATAAATGAAACATTTCCTACAATTTCCATGCACGACTAACCATTTAAACATTTAATTTGTATTTCTTGATCAACATCTTGATTTAAGATGTCAGTTTATTAATATTAATAACTGACAATTTGTGCAAAACGTTCTAAATGAAATATTTGATATCAATATTCAAAACTAGTGTTGAATCTCTTGTTCAGAATCGAATAATAATTGGTTTAAAAATATAAACTTCTTGATGAAAGTCAGTTTGAACTATCAAGAATTCAGCTATTGATTGTCACGTATTCAGTTTGGACCTTCAAGCACTGCAAAATAATGTCAAATTGCTTGATTTTGAATTCGGTACATTTAACATTTGTATCGAAATAAGCTTATAGGTATGGAATAACAAAATATTGTGTTTATGAATGGAGTAACAGAATATTCTATTTATGATGTTGTGTTTGTGTGTGAATATTTTACTGGTTCTTTTCAGACTTAATGGCAATGTTCAATCGAATGTGTTCTCCTTCTTTCTTCTTCTTATTTTTCTTCTTCTTCTTCTTCTTCTTCTTCTTCTTCTTCTTCTTCTTCTCCTTCTCCTTCTTCTCCTTCTTTTTCTCCTCCTTTTTCTACATCTATTTAATGTTTTTACCATAGACCAGTCAATGCGTTCGCAACCTTCAGTTAAATTTCACCCAATTGAGACACCCCTCTCTGGTAAGAGTCGATTTCGTGATTTATATTTATATCAGCTATTCGAGTGAAAACATTTTTTTTCGGAATATTAAAGTTCATCTTCACGAAGGAAGGTTCACTTAGACGTGATATCTAAATCAGAGGGTTAGGTTTGGAAGCCAGATTGTTGATTTTTCAATAAAACGAAGTTTAAAATTTAAAGTTCCTTTGATGTGACAAAGGAATAATGATGTGACCTTACTCTCTCATAACATTTTTGGTACTTACAATAATTGGCAATAGCATGGACCTTTTCGGTAATTTGAAAACAAGCACGCAACCTTCCATATTAAACACAAGGTTTACAAAATAATATTGACTCTAAGTTAAATGTGTAGGAACCAAAGTGATTTCACAGGTAGGAGAAAAGATAGCAGTGCAGGTGTGTACATCTTTGCTGGTAAATTGGCGGAAATCATTAAAAATCGTTAAAAATGTGAGTTGATTGAACGAATGAGTACAATTAATTTAAAAATTGTGTAATGACATAAGATTTTTTCTCTTTTTTTGCTCTGCGGCTTGATGTCCATGCTTGGTGCTGCCAATCCTTGAACAGATATGAATTTGGTTGTGCGTGATTTACAAATATCGTTGCCATCGATCGAAGGGGGGGGGGAGGGGGGGGGGTTCCAGTCCAACGGGGGAGAAGGGGCAAATTCTCGAAAAACATTCCAAACCCCCTGGGCCTCTTGCCAAATCTTTACTTGAAATAGACAGGATAAAGTCCACACAAATCGATAACTGATCGCTTGACGCGATATTTGCGATCATGAGTGAAATTTATCTGTCAATTTCGTAGTAACATTCGTGTATATACATAACAGAACTGCGTGCTCTCATTTGGCCATTTTTTCAGAATGTTGTTTCCTTTAAAGTGGCCTTCTGCAAGTCATTATATTTCATTTTTAGGCAAAGCACTGGAAACCGGAATTCTGAGGGTTATGGATTTTTTTTTACGCAACCCTGTATATCCCCTGAAATTATGTCCGTTCAAGTTGCTGTTTGCACTGTTTGACGAATCAGGCTTTTCTCTGTTTGCCTGACAGTACCGTACATGATGCACGCACCTGACTAACCCCCTTTTTATATAGACAGTTATTTTCTAAATGAATTTATTTGTTTAAAAATGATAAATTTAATAACAATAATGATGATAATAAAAATAATGATAATGATAATAATAATAATAATAATAATAATAATAATGATGATGATGATGATGATGATGATGATGATGATGATGATGATGATGATGATGATGATGATGATGATGATGATGATAATAATAATAATAATAATAATAGCATTATTATTTATATTAACTCTAATTGCAACCTAAGGGCAAGTTCTTTTGTTCTCGGGTTATTGTATCGATTCCCCTTAACGCACACGTTTTTGCGCCTTAACGCTGTCCGCCCTATCGTTTTTATTACCACTATGGTGGCTATTAATGTTGTTATTGTAATCATTATGATGTTTATGATGATGATGATGATGATGATAATGATTATCATTACTACTATTATTATGTGTATTATCACTAAATTCGAATAATTCGATCGTTACTTACATGCACACAGTTTAAATCTATTCTAAAATTTCTGCTTGTCTCTTAGTGATAAATTATGATCTGTTTGAAAATATTTATCCATTGTACTCCGTTTTTCTGTTTGCAGAAAAAAACAACCAACCCTAAAATGGTAGAAAAAGGGGGGCCGACGTTCAATTTACGTGACTTCCAAGTTCCACCACCTACCAGGCCTCCTGCATGATCGGATCAAGGATAGGGAGGATAGGGAGGGCGCCAAAGCTGTCGAAAGTCCACTTCAGACTATGCCGAAAGTGCGACGCCAAATACGCATGTTTTACAAACATATTTTCACATTCTTTTCTCGAAACAAGAAATCGGAAAATAGAACTTAACTCTTTCTTTTTTTCTGCCATTACGCATACATATCTATCTATCTATCTTATCTAATCTATCTATCTATCATATCTATCCATCTATCTATTCATGCTATCTAGTCTCTATCATCTATCCATATGCTACGTATGCTATGACATATCTATCTATATACTATCTATTCTAGCTGTTCATATAATAGAGTATCTAGATATTGTATCATAAACTCTGTTCGCAGTTATGAAGAACTTATTAAATGTGGAAACCGAATGCATGTAAATCGTTAACTGTATATTTTGTTCCGTTACCATGCTGCTGTGTGTGTAGTGATGTGTGATTGTGCGTGCGTAGCGCGGCTTGTGGTGTGATGCGTGTGTGGTAGGTGTGTGTGTGCGGTTTGCGTGTAGTGGTGTGCGGTATTGATGTGTGTGTTTTATGGTGTGTAGTTGTGTGTGGCGATGCGTGCGTGACGTCGTGTTGTGTGGTGTTGGGTGTGTGTTGTGTGTGTGGTGTTTGTTGGGTGATGTGCTTTGCGTGTAAGGTGTGTGGACATATGATGTGCATGTGCCCATACTAGTTTTGCACTAGGGTAATGTGTTTGTTGTGAGAGTATGTGTGATCTGGAAGTGTAACTGATTCTTGAGACGCCCGCGCAGCTCGCGTGTGATGGTTAGTGTGTAACTAGTGTTTGTGTTGTAGTATAAGTGAGCGACTGGTGTGTTGGTGTGTGTGTGTGTGTGTCTGTCTGTCGTAGTCCTGTCTGTGGCTATGCATGAGTGTTGAATTTGCTACATTTTTTTTTGTAACAACTATGATTCGCACTTGCTGATAGGCCTACGCATATGGCTTCGTGGGAGCTTCGCAAATTGAATGACCATAGCTATAACGTGGTTTTTTTTTCCGTCATTGACGTCAAGCGCTCTCATAGGTCCGAGTGGAAACAGCCAACGTTTGCGAGACAAGCGAAATTTCCACAAAAACCAGTGATTACAAATTCTTATCTAACAAAGAGCATCATTCACGCCAATAATCTTGATGCTTAGTATCCTGTCATGTGGAACCCTTGCATGTCCTCCCGCATGCAGCGCGCCGGAACACGGCTTTTATTTGAGGGGGGCATAATCTCGACGTGGGCACGATTTGTGTAAAGTGATGAGATCCGTCACGGCGGAGGGAGGAACGCCGAAAGGCGGGGGGGGGGGGTGTGGAGTATATGTATACATTATGTTCACGTACTGATCAATAATTATCTAACGGTCAAAAATAACAAAGTCACATTGTCGTGCAATAGTCTATTGCAGAGAAACCTTTATTAATACCATAGGCAGATGGGACCTCTCATTCTATGGGGAGCAATTTTTTGCCCGAATAATCTGACCTAAATGCCCGAATATTCATTTTAAGATTGAACTGCAAGAGGGTGAAGGGGGATCCCCTGCAGGCTGTACGCAGAATGCGTTGATAAAGTGGCTGGGAGTGCACGCACCCCTGTTTTGTCTTTAAAATATGCATAAAAAGGTCATTCATACTGATATTGATATTGAATAGTCACATAAAAACGTAATTGGGGGAGGGTTTGGGAGGGGTTTCCCCCTCCCAGGATAAGAAAATTTTGCAATTTCACCTTGAAACAAATACACTTTTTCCCCCTTCTAGTGACAAATGAATCTGTATTTCATTGACTTGCAATTCGTTATTTTCGCTAATACGAAAAATTAGAATTAGTGGTTAGGTCGTCTTGCCCCTCCCCATAATTTTGATAAGACGAAAAAGTCATAAAAAGTGATGCCCAATTATGTTTTAAGAATATCAAAGGCACTACAAAAGTAATAAATTTTACGTAAAATACCACTAAACATTCACATATCGTTCAATTTTCCAAACTTATTGCGCGCGGAGCGCGCCGAAATTTGTGACATTTTTTTAAAATTCGGGCAGCTGCTTCTAAACAATAAACAAAAAAGATAGCAGTTAGCAATTTAAATTGTGTTTTTGTTTTTAATTTGAACATTAAAATTTAGTTCTTTTGTCACAAGCTTGCCCATTTTTTAAATGCCTTTTGGACCGTTTTTTCCTGAATTTCCAATTTTCATTTTTTTGTCGAGGGGGTACAGTGCCCCCCCAGTCTCATAGTCTTATGTTTATACACATTCATATGCGCGAACAACACGAGCGAGAGCTTAGAATCATCGTGAATTTTCAATTCTCATGAACATACGTACACTGTTGAGCCACTTTCACTTGTCCTTTGTTTTAGTCTGTAAATGTATTACATTAAAGCTTAACGCAGGGCCGTAACCTACCGGGGTGGTGTGGGGGGGTTGACCACCCCCCCCACTGATCTGGATATTGTCGGGTAAACTCCGCGCTGCCGTCTGGGAAAACAATTGAAAAAAAGAGTCTTATATATATAAAATAAAGAGGTGGAAGGAGAAAGAAAAGAAAGAGAAAAGAAGAGGGAAAACAGGAAGAAGGGAAAAGGGAAGAGGAAGAAGACAAAAGGAAAAGGAAAAGGAGAGGAAGAAAGAAAGGAGGAAAAAGAGGAGAAAAGAAGAAAAAAGAGAGGAAACGTGAAAACAACAAGCAAAATGAAAAGAAGAAAGGAAGAAAAGGTGGCCAGAGAAAAATGAAAAAAAAATCACTAGCGTAGCCAAAGGGGGAGGGGCAAGGGGGACAATTAACACCTCCAAGTAATGCATATTCCGGAGTTTTGTCGTACATAATAGAAATTTTGTAGCCGACAAATGTCTCAAGTACCCGACCGAAAATAGGCCAAGAAATGGCACTTTTCTTGAAGCTAAAACGCAGTTTTTGTTCAAAACTCGCTCGCATAACGAGCAATGATTTGGTTGAGACGGTGCTTGTGCCGCGGTAATTTTGTAAGTCATATTAATCATAAGACGTCAGCGTCGTCAGTAATAAGAAAAGAGACACCACGTTCATCTTGTAGGACACAAATGTCTCAAAGTACCGGGAGAATAAATAAAGCCAAGACTAATGCAGTTTTTAAGTGTCAATAAACGGCGCAAATTTTTTCAAAACGTCGCTTCGTCTGCGTCGCGCAATAACGGTCAAGATTTGTGTGACCGTGTGCTACTTGGCCGATGATTTGTCAATCATTTTATAATAACGTCATCGTCTCCGTAAAAGAGAAGCGACGTCATCTTTTACCGACAAAATGTTCAAGTACCGACAAAAACAGAGCCAAGAAATGGTACTTTTTGTGAAGTGGTAAAACGCAAATTTTTTCAATCTCGCTCGCTCTGCTCGCTCGCATAACGACCAAGATATCGTTGACACGTGATTTGTCGTAATATAAGCTTTGGTCGTAATGGTATTATCATAGCGTCTTGTCGTCAGTAATAGAACAGAGAACCGCTCATCTTGTGTCAACAAAATGTCCAATAACCAACAAAAATCATTGCAATAAATTGAATTTCTTAATGTAAAAATGCGAAATTTTCAAACTCGCTCGCTGCCGCTCGCATCGCAAATTAACTCGTACTTTATAAAACTTCCTTTAACCACAAATTGTCAGTCATAGATGGTATGGCATAAATAAAAGAAGCGGGAAATGTTATTGAATACAAAGATGAAAACGAAACCAGTGAAATGAATCACACGGCACTTGAAAAAAGGCTTCAGAAAAGCAATGTTTGTCAAAACATAATGACCTCTGTATAGATTTCAAAAGGAGAGGAACTCAAGCCAGAACTATTTAATAGAATGGGTCTAATAATATTGGTGAATATAGTTTGCCCCCCTGACCATTTGTCACCTGAAATCACATTTGTCGATACATATGAGAGAATAACATTTATATATCCCCTGAAGACAAGCCGTTCGACTAGACGCTTGAAAACTGACATGCTGTTTAGGCGCTCGCTCGCTTTGGCTTCCTCGCGCATAAAAATATCACTTTTCATGAATTAATGATTAAATTCTGTTATCTCCATCCTAAGTATGAACCCCCTCGTCCCCCTGAGACCCTCCCAAATAATCAACAATTGCACACCTTGTGGCAAGACAAAAAGAGAGGCCAATCATGCATTCCTTCATGAAATATGGGCGCTGAAACACACTTTTCAAGGCAAAATGTCACATTTCGAAACCTGGGAGGGGAAGCCGCCTCCAGACCCCCCCAATTTGTCACAAACAACATTCGCAACAACCTTTGCACAGAATTCCAATATGTATTCCTCTCATGAAAAAATAGCCGTTGAAAACGCACATTTTCAAAGTAAAAATGTTAAAATTTTTCTCCCTCGGAGGGGACCCCCCTCCCAGACCCTCCCCAATTTAACGCCATATCAACAATTGCCAAAACTTTTGTACAGAACGCAAGAAGACAAAAAAAAAGGTCAATTATTGACAAAAATTGAAAAATTGAAAAAATGGCCCTGAAACACACACCTTTCAAGGCAGAAATATTCAAATTTTCTCACCACTGGGAGGGGAACCCCTCCCAGACACCTCCCCAATTCATTATCAATCAACATTCGCCACACCTTTTTGCACTCCAGCAAAAATACAAGATTTATGTGCTTATTTCAAATGAGAATGAAATTGTTACAAGGTGTAAGAGGGGTGCAGTAAAGAATTGATTAGGATACACAATTTGAACATGCCCAGAGCTTTATACGGTTGTAATGTATAGACGATTTGCCGTCGTAATTTGCGGAAAAAATTGTCGGTAATTAGGCTCTTACACCGCCCCACTAAAAGGTCTACGTACGGCCCCTCGCTTAAACGTGACCGCATTGACGATTGAGGCAATGCAGTTGCCCTAGAAACGCTGAGAAGACAAAGGGCAAAATGGAAAGGGTTTACTGAAGGTATGTTCACGGGGCACACTCTTCGAAGGACGCAATGTTACCATCTATACACTAAATTTAAGTGCCCCGTCAGGGGCGAAAATTGTGCATTTTTAGTTATGAAATTGATAAATTTCAAACAAGAAAAGTGCCTTTATTGTTCATTTTAGTCTCTAAATAATTGATAATTTTTACCTTCCAGGGGGCATATGGGGGGGGGCAAAAACTCGTTTTGCCCCCCAAAATTTTATTGGGGGGGGGGGCAAGTGCCCCCTCTGCCCCCCCCGCTTCCGGCGCCCTTGCCCGCATGTCCTATATGACTTGAAAGTTCACCCACCGTTTCAGTTAAAAAAATAAGCCTTCACGTCCTTGTAATATGGAATTAGACAACCTCAACTTCAATGCAACATTTGCCCTGGAACTAAACCATAAAGACGTAAGCATAGCCAGGATAGAATTCCTCCATTATCGTAAATCAGGTATAATTGGCTGGTCAGGCCAAATTTCTTCCACCCCCCCCCCTACCGCCACCACCATCACCACCACCACCGTAACTGTCCTCTCAAAGAATATGTGTGTGTGTGTTTTTTTTACGAGCCAAAAAGCTACGAATATTCATGAATATTCATGAGTTAGCCTGGGTGAGCATGACGTCATTTTGCCATTTATTCGTCAATCTCGTAATGACGTCAGAATCTCTACTTCGGCGCCACGACGCGAGTGAAGTGCGCGCAGCGCGGCGCCAATTAGCAAAATAAAACTAGAATGAATAAAGTTATGCTAGTGCGAACACACCCAAACCTCTCTATGAGGACATATTGCAGTCATATTGGCCACAGCAGCAACGCAATCTAGGAACATAATATTGATTCTCAATGGTCGTAATTATATAAGATGCAATCACTTCATGGGAAGGGGGGGGGTTATTTACCTTATTGGTTACGTCATACAATTTCCCAAGGCTGCCAAAAATGGCAACAAAGCTAGCCATCAAAAACATCAACAACAAAAAATCCCTTGCACTTAACAAATTTCCAGGTCATGTACTCATAATTATGGTTCTATCTCCTGAACAATTGTGCATTATTATTCTAGATATGCTTTTGAGGACAATTGAATTATTTGAAAATTTAAACTGGTGTCAGACATGGATTCCTCTTTTTAGAAAACCCTTAAATATTGTGTTGTCCTTGTTTTCAGTCTGTCTGCATTAAGCTAAGCAGCATATTACACATTATGCCACGTAGCTGATTATGCTAATAAGGCTAATGGAGATAATTAACTAAGGTTGCCAAGGTGGCAACCATGCTAAATTTACTTCAATACCCAGCTAAAGCACGAATTAACAAAAAACCTTTTACTTGTATTTCAGGTCATATACATGGAATGTGGTACCACATGCGAACTTTTGTACATGTATGTAAATTAGCACATTATGATAATTATTATATTAAAGGTTAGTGACATGATTGGAAACACTTGGAAATGCCTCAAGAACCAAATGAGTTGAAATATATACCAACTATACACCAGGTGGAGTGGATCTCCCAGCTGGAAAGATTTGTCTGTAATTTGTTTACTTAAGGAGAATCAAGCATGAACATAAATTCTATTGGGGCACGATAAAAATAGGACACACAGAGAGCCACACAGCAGGTTTGCGTTCCACGAGAGATATCGACATTAGTTACTTTAGAATGAGTCAACGCTTGACTATAAGATTTTCACAGGAGAATCCTTGCATAGTTTATTCTAGAGTAGTTTCTGTCAAAGTTGAGGACTACCCCCAATTATGTCATTTACCTTTAAGAACACTTGCATTATTGGAAAATATAAATTAGTGTCATAAATGGATTCCTCATCATAGAAAACCTTAAAAAGATGTGTTATCCTTGTTTTCCGGTTTCCAGTATTAAGCCAAGCAACATACATATTATGTTAATTAGCAGATTATGCTAATTAGGCAAATATAGATAATTTCCAAATGGGCAACCTAACTGAATTCTCTCCAAATACCCATCTTTAACACGAATTAACAACGAAACTTGTACTTAACAACTTTTCTGGGTCACATACATGGTTTATTTCACCCTCTATTGAATTATTATCTGTATGTAAATTAGCTAATTATGCTAATTATGCTATTTAAGACACTTGTATAGTACATAATATGTAATATGTCGCTGAAAACCTAACGATAAGTGTATCCAAACTTTTCAAGAGTTTTCTAGAACGAGGAATCCAGTTATGACACGAGCATCTGTTGAGTAACAGCAATTATTGTTATTATTATTATTATTATTATTATTATTATTATTATTATTATTATTATTATTATTATTATTATTATTATTATTATTATTATTATTATTATTATTGTTGTTGTTGTTGTTGTTGTTATTATTATTGTTATTGTTATTATTATTATTATTATTATTATTATTATTATTATTATTATTATTATTATCTTTTTGTTTTCTTCTTCTTCCTTCTTCTTCTTCTTCTTTTCTTCTTTCTTTTCTTCTCTTTTCTTCTTTTCTTTTAGCTTTCTTTCTGTTGAGCATTCTGTTGAGTTGTATTACTCGAAAATAGATACTGGTGTCATAAATTGATTCCTCGTTCTAGAAAATCCATGAAAAGTTGTGTTATACTTAATGTTAAAGATTCTGCATTAAAGCTTAGCGACATATTACATGTTATACTAATTAACTGATTATGCTAATAAGGCTAAGAAAGATAATTAACTAATTGCCAAGGTGGCAACTGCGATAAATTTAACTTCAATACTCATTTTAACACGAGTCAACAAGAAAACTAATTTGTAGTTAACACTTTTTCCAGGTGATGCACATTGTTTATTTTACCATCTATTGTGTTCTATAACATAGGCCCTATGCAAATTAGCTCATTAAATCATTTAAGGTTTTTAAGACACTTGCATTACTCGAAAATAGAACCTGGTGTCATAAAGGGATTCCGCGTCCTAGAAAACAGCTAAAATATCGTACTGTCCATTTTTCTGGCATCTTGGATTAAAATGAACAACATATTGCATATTGCACATGCTAATTAGTTGGTTATGCTAATTAGGAAAAAAAAAAAGTTGCCAAACTTTTCCAAGGTGGCAACCAAGCTAAATTTACGTCAATAGCCATTTAGAACACAAATCAACAAAAAAATTATACTCAAAAAAATTTCCTGGTATGTAAAATTTCTACAGGACTACTCACAGGTGCATTCTGGTTCAAAGTAAATCTGTAGGTCTATACTCATAATGAATATAATGACTTTTTTTTATATGGAAAGAGATATAAACTCTAAATTTGGCATAGCAGACGAGCGAATGTCCTTATCATACTTTTGTCCTTTCAGCCATAAGTGCACTTGGGCGAATGGAGTAATTGAGGTGAACAGCGACCATAATTGCTTATGAAAAGTACGCTACAAAACATATATACTAAGAAACATTACAAAGACTAAAAAGAAAGAAATTCAAGCACCACTGAAAATATACAATTTTCTGTAAACGGCGATATCTCTGAATTTCACTTGTGACAAAAGCGAATTTACCTCATTAAGATGTTCCTCGAAATAAAAAGTATTACGGTACACGTAAAACCTCTCCCACGATAAATAATTCAGGATTACATGCCCGAATATTCAAGTTTTGCACAAATCAATCCTGTTGATTAAACAAAAAGAACAAAACAATTAAAAAAAAAGAAACCTTAAAACTAAAAAACGAAAATGATTACCATACTGGCTAATAGTTACTGATACATAGGATTCCTCTGTGTTTTCCGACAACTCCATAGTACTGTACGTTTACTACTACTACTATATTACTACTACTACTACTACCACTACTACCACTACCACTACTACTACTACTACTACTACTACTACTACTACTACTACTACTACTACCACTACTACTACTACTGCTGCTGCTGATACTGCTGTTGCTACTGCTACCACTACACACTAAGAAAAATGGATTCATCTTTACACCTTTAAAGATGCAGACCAATGTCCCACTGGGAGCACCTTTACGGGTGCAACTTTGTACCTTTCAGACCTTAAAGGTGCAAAGTTGCACCCATAAAGGTGCTTCCAGTGGGACATTGCTAAAAGTGCAAAATTGAACATATTTTTCTTAGTCTGTACTATTACTTCCACTGCTGCTACTACTACTACTATTACTACTACTACTCAGAGCTTATTCAAGAAGTGTTCAATTAAAACATATGTTGTTTAAATCAAAACCTGGGAGTAAAATATTTATCTTCAATTTGTTATGACATTGTAACAATTTATGGGGTGTGAAAACTATATACAATAAAGATAGAAACAGATGAAACGTTGATTTATTAGTTATCTGGAAATGCAAAGCAAAAATTGTTTGGACAGCAAAACAGATGGTTAACGTACAGACAGTTTCAAGTTGTCCAGAATTAAGGAAATTCCAAAACATATGGTGATCGTATGTATTGTAACTTTCGACAGAAATATACATGTTCTTTTACAACATTTATATATCGGATATAGCACATATGGTTAGAAACAAATCGGGAAAGAAAACGATAATTTTTTTATTGTATTCGTGTTGATAAATATTGTATCTCTTTCCGGCAAAGAGTTTATAATTATTCCAATTATTTATAGGATGAGAATCATCTGTACACCATCAATCAAATATGATGATCCGAATGATCGCCTCTTGGATGTTTTTATAAGAGCATATTGTTAATTTATCCCACATTTTAAAGAATCAGGAGTGAGCAGTGAGATCAGGCACGCTTCGACAAGAAAAATCAGAACGTAAGGTAGGCGAAAAAAAACTCGTTCAAAAAAGTTTTTACATCCGTTGTAACACCAGCATCAAAGCTTGAGGTAACTTTTCTTTTAATTTCTTTTGGTACCAGGGTTTTTCAGTCTTCCGAAATTCTCTTGACGACGGCCAGAGCATTCTGACCAGAATGTGGAGTTTTCCAACGTACATGTTTTACCGAAAAAAAACTTTGATCGAATTATTTCATTTTTGTTGCACCAGCAATACATTACATCATAATAATATAGACTGAGAACGGTCCAGAACTTCGTTTTGATCGCGAGAAATTCAGGTCTGATTTTTGTTTCAACCAACTTCTCGATGGTATCCTCGAAAAATCTTCATCAAAATGTCTTGTCTTTGAAAGGGAATGACGCCTCAGTCATCTTTTCGCCGTCAGATAACGAGAAACAATAAGAGAAAGAAAACCGTGGAAAGTTGAGCTAATTTTGCTTAACGGTAAATTGTGAGTATGTTAAGTCCGAAGATCCAACTTGGATACACTTTTCAAACTCCAAAAACGTGCAATATTAATCACTCATCATTGTATGCTCATAAACACCCAATTGTAAAGAGCTCAATATTGTCAAGTTTAATGATATCTATCAGTATAAGAGTGCATTTTCTATTTATACATGCCAACATGTCCTTTACAACGAT